>CM070061.1:29334397-29594397 GCA_036320875.1 Cotoneaster glaucophyllus | reverse complement strand
CTTACCAGACAACTGGAGGCAGATGAGGGCGAGCAGATCTGTTACGCGAAGACGAGGGAGCAGACGACGACGAGGACGATGTGGGAAGAACGCAGAAACTCTCTCGCTTTCTCTGGCTTACGAATCCGCCCGAAAATGGGATGCTTCGTTAAGAACGGCTAAGACGCCCGTTAGTCCCAGCGAATCCCACCTAAGCTCATTAAAGCTAATCCCAGTACACACCAAACACTGGACTATAGTCTAGTCCAGTCCAAGCCCTCTTAATCCTGTCAAACAAACGTGCCCTATAAGTCTAGATTAGAAGAAATTTTTCAGTGGCTAAAACACGGCCTGGAACACCAAGTGTTGTCATAATACAATTGGTCGGAAATTTTTTTCTTTAAGTTTCTAACTAATTGTATTATTACATTTAGCGCTTCAGACCTTGTTGTTGGTACACTGAAAATCTCTCCTAAATTAGGGATGGACCTACAAAGAAGTTGGTAAAAAAATGATAGACCATTCAAGCTTAAGAGAAAATTATTAAGATGTTGTGTGCACTCATTTTACTATCTTACTTAAGAGAGCAGCAATTTTAATTAAAAAAAGTTGATCATTCTCCCTCTCTCTTTCTTTCTATATATATAGCATGCGTGATGAAAAGGAATTAAGGACTTACTGTATGTAATCAAGGCAATTTAGTACCTTTCTTTTACCTTTACTGGTACAATGAACGTGCATCCACTTTTGAGATCCCAGCTGCTTGCATCGAGTTCGGACATCTCGAGACGGGGTTCTGAATCCGAACTCGACGATTCAGGTTTGGGTTTGGAAACCCCAGACATAGGGATAGACAACGGTTTTGACGGGTGGGTAATCGCGGTTATTTATCCATAATTGTTTATTTTTATGTCTGCATAACCGTTAACCCATTGAGTAATTGTCTAAACGGTTATACCAATACCCATAACCGTTTATAAACGGTTAACCATACCCATAACAGCATACTCATTTAACCATAACCGTTTAGTAGCCGTTTACCCATTTATCCTTTTTTTTTTTTTTTCATTTACTTATTTTTCACTCGTCTACGTGTTTTTTTAACAATTTGAATATATATAAAATAAAATTGTCATAATTTTTTTTCTTCTGACAATATATAAAATAAACAATTTGAATGATTTGAATCGTGTGTATGCAACTTGAGAGAAAGTAATTTGTCACATATACACAGTTTAAAAATTTGTCCTGAAATTGTAATTCCAAACTTTTACAGATTCAAATACCGATCCAATTGTGTGTATATGTCACAAGTTGCATATCTTTTGCATACAAAATTTGTGTCAAATTTTCACAGTTTGTGATTCCAGAATCTGGAATATATCATGTATGTGATCGAGTGTATATGTGACAAATTTTTACAGTGTGTATACATAATATAGCTGTCATAATTTGTCACAAATTATTCATATAAAATAAACCATTTACACCATTTTCATATATTGAGAGAAAGTTACAACTTGAAAATTAAAAACGAAAAATTTGTCATAATTTTCTTTTTCATCCGTCTAAGTTGTGTCTGATAAAGAACATGGTTTGGGTTAATTTTACATATATAAAATAAATGGGTAAACGATTACCCGTTTATAACCGCGGTTAATACTCATAACTACCCACTTAAATTTCGCGAGTAAACGGTTATACCCATAACCGTTTATTTATCTAAACGGTTACCCATAACCGTAACCGTGAAATTTAGATGGACGAGTAACCGCGGTTACCCATAACCGATAGATCTAATGTTCGAAACGTAAAACATGTAATTGAAAAAAATGAGTAAATTGTAGCTATGGTCTATGAACTTTAACTTAATTGGAGCAATGGTACCTCAACTAAAAATCCATTACCATTGGTCCCTCAACTTATCAAAACGTGCAGCTATGGTCCCTCAACTAAAAACCATTGGTCCTTCAACTTTAATTTAACTGGAGAAATTGTCCCTTAACTTTAACTCAATTGTAGCAATGGTCCTTCCAACATAACTCGTTTTGACAAAAATTTTGACGTAGTTGACGAAAAATGATCATAATTACACACTTTGATGAGTTGATAGACCCTAATTATACAAATGATTACTCCAACATAACTTATTTTGACAAAATTTTGATTAAATTGATGAAAATGACTATAGCTACACATTTTGATAAGTTGAGGGACCAATGGTAATGGATTTTTAGTTGATGGACTATTGCTCCAATTTGATTAAAGTTGAGGGACAATTGCTACAATTTACTCCGAAAAAAATATCCTACAATTCAAGTTGTGTCATGACCCCAAGTAAACATATTCAAGCTTGTGTTTTTCTTTAACCTATTGACCACATCACGATTCATGAGCATCCAAGCAAAGTTACATACACGAAACTCTTAGTCACCTTGGATTCAACCAGAAAATTAGGAGTACAAACCGTCAAAGAAATCCGACTGCATCACTTGTGCATTTGTAAATGTCTACGGTTTCGTTTAAATACAGAGGTGTTGTTTCCAAATTTGCTCACATCAACATTGTTACATTAAAGCTTTAATGCTATCCAGGAACGGTGACCAGTCATATTTATCTCCACCAGAGTGTGTGTTTTGTCCATCATTGAAGTCCCAGTTGGAATGCTCGAAACTCTGTCCACCCGATGCTGTAGGAACGATGCTTGTCATGCAAGAAACCTGTGATTCCAACAGTAAGCTTTCGGCTTTTAAATTCTCTGGGTTCCCCAACTCCATATAGGTTTGATATTCGGCAGATCCTAAGTTACAACTGCAAACAATTGAGATAAACAAGTGAACACCTATTACATATGATCAAGAGAAAAAGATAGCATCGGACGTAAAAATATGTCAAGAATTTGGGTTCTGGAGCTATTCTTTGAAAAAGGGTTCATATCAACACGATTTCTTGATAGAGCAAGAAATTTCAAGGAGAAACCTAATATGATATGATATGATTTTCTTTTCATTTGAAAAAAGTACATAAAAAAAAGAGAGGTAAACAGCACAAATATCTTCCTTGAAAAAATAGCATAAACGTCAAAACCAACCAACACTTCCCCCTCAACTATGCAAACGAAAAGGAGGAAAATAAAAGAAGATTCAAAGAACGGAAAAGCAAATTTATATGAAAGAAAAGCATAGAAACCGTAGTAAGCTCCATGAAAATATGAACTCCAACAGACCACGCTGCAAAAAACTTACAGTTCTTTGCACTGAAACCAAACTTTCATGGCAACAAGTGTTAACACTATTACTATTACATGTCCCTAATTGGAAGTACTTAAACAAATGACCAGCGACATATATACTGATATACCGATAAAATGTCCCTAATTGAAAGTACCGATACTTGGAATCCAATAGGAAGTACTTATACATATGACCAACTACATATATTCCGATGTTACCTATTCCATGTCCGTAATTGTAAGTACCTATCTATGCCTGACATTTTGAGCTATCTAGGCCGCCTCCGTCTCATTCAACAAGGAAACAAAAATTTAAACAGATATCTATTCCTAGTTCAGTGATTGCATTTTTAGTACTGAAATCCCCCCAGTTCAATTCTTCCTCATGCACGACTTATCAAATTCAAAAAGCGTAAGTACAAACAAGCTCCTTCCTAAACATTTAAATTCTCTGCCATCACACGAAAATCTATACAGAACTCCAACAAGACGTGGCAAGTAGTCATCAGTTTCTATATACATTAGATCTATCAAACTCCAACAAGATGAAGGGAACGAAAACAAGTAAGCAACATTCCGAAGCTCAAAACCATCAACCACAAGAGTGACTGTTTGGAATCTTTAGATTCAACTTCTCGCAGTAGCGAACAATGGAGTTTTGCAGGGATTGAGAACTGAGAATGCAATCACTAGCTTGGTTGATTTCCACAATTTGATATCTAATGCATAATATCTTTAAGCACCGAAATACTAGATGCTAGCATGCTAGCAAAACAAAGCATCCAATTCAATACTGCTCAATATCAACTAGTAACATACATGACATAATTCACGAAATAGTGAAAAAGAAGTAACATCTCAGGTAAAAGTAAACATACATGAAACTAAGTATCAGCAAACTCAATCTCTTTTTCCTTCCCCGAAAATGGGTCGTGAGTAGGCCCGACATCCTGCCCGATATGGCGCTGAACCAGTCGCTGCAAATCCGCCATAACCTTGTGCTCGCGCTTCGCTTTCTCCTCGTAGTTGAACATGGCCAAAGCCCGCTTATCCTCAGCACTGTAAACCTGGTTTTCCTTCCTAATACGAATGGCATTCATTCTCTGGTGCCTACTACCACTCATTACGTACCCAAGGTTCTCAAACTTCTGAATCTCATCAGCCGAAAGACCCACTTCTCCTCTCCGCGGAATACGCTTCCCCTGCTGAACATATTGTGCAATGGCATCACCTTCACCAGGCCTAAGAGCCCCACCATAACTAATATGCCCTTCAGCTCTAGGCAACGGCATTGGCCCAACCACTGGTTCATCGTCCAGTGACAGCATCTTCTGAGCCTCGAAAATCTCCTTAAACTTCAATGCCTCCGCATTACTCTCATCCTTCATCACCTCCTCTTCCACTAAAGCAGCGGCCTTGGCATCAATCTCAGAATCCAAACCCTTCTCCTCCGAATCCGATTTCTCACTCTCCATTTCAGTTTCCGACTCTTTCTTCTTACTCCGACTGCGAGACTTTCGCTGTTTCTTCTTCTTCTTCTTCAAATCTGAACCCTCACTTTCACTGTCTTCGCTCTCATCGGACTCGCTACTGCTACTACGCCTGCTCTTCCTCTTTCTTCTCCTTTCTCTTCTGCTCCTGCTTCTCTTACTCCTACTTTTTGACTTCTTTCTCCGCCTCCGATCCTCCTCTTCATCCGATTCATCGTCGCTTTCGCTCTCGTTCTCTGATTCGCTGTCACTATACTTCGATTTCCTACTCCTAGGCTTCGAACCCGAACTCTTCTTACTCCTCCTCGACCTCAAATCCTCCGATTCCGAATTCGATTCAGATTCGGACTCAGATTTCTCCTTCTCATTCTTCTTGTCCTTCGGTTCCATCTTCTCCTCCTCGCCATACCGTTCCAGAATCTCATCAGCCTTGCCCACCAATTCGAACTCATCGTTCTCAACCCTAGGCGGGCTGGGCGTCAATTCCCAAATACAAAACTTCCCTGATTTCCTCATCTTCTGCCGCTTGAGCCTTCTGTATTCCTCGAAGCTCAACCCCTTCAGCTCCTCATCGGATTCCTCCGACTCTGACCGCCTCCCCCGGTCCATATTCCCGCCCCGCCCGAATTTCTTCGGCAAAGAGTCCGGCCCCCCATTAGCCCTAGGGCTTCTTCTAGGGTTTGGGTAATCAGGCGTGCCCGAGCGATTTCGGTGGCGTCGGTTGTCGCGTCGGTCGTAGTCCTCATAGCTGGGGCTCCGACGCCGGGCCAAAGAGTCTGGGCCTCCTCTGTTGCCCCTAGGGCTTCGTCTGGGTGGCGAGCCCGAGGGGTTTCGGTGGCGGCGATTGTCGTAGCTTTCGTAGCTGGGGCTGCGACGCTGGTAGCGGTTGTCGCCGGAGGAGTCGGAGTGCGGTGGGTATCGCCCGTTCTCGTGATCGGAACGGTGTCGTCTGTCGGGGACGTGGATGGTGGATGACGGCCTCCCCATCAGAGAATTTGAAGAGAGTCGGTAACGAAATTTCTGTTTTGGAAAAATCTGGTACTTGAGTCTAATATTAGAAAAGACTAAATTATAGCAATATTCTTCGCCTTTAATCAAATTGAAGTAACGATCTATCAATTAAAAATTTATTATTATTGATCCCTCAACTTATCAAAATGTGTAGCTATAGTCCTTTTCATCAATTTAGTCAAAATTTAGTCAAAATAAGTTATGTTGGAATAACCATTTATATAATTAGGGTCCCTCAACTCATCAAAGTGTGTAATTATGATCCTTTTCGTCAACTACGTCAAAATTTTTGTCAAAACGAGTTATGTTGGAATGACTATTGCTACAATTGGGTTAAAGTTAAGGGACCATTTCTCCGGTTGAATTAAAGTTGAGGGACTAATGGTAATTGATTTTTAGTTGAGGGACCATTCCTCCAATTGAGTTAAAGTTCAGGGACCATAGCTACAATTTACTCTAAAGGCTTGGGCTGGGCTTTTTTTGTAAGTTTATGGGCCTAAAAAAGCACGAGTTGTGATTATTCCCGGCCCAAACATTTCAGAAGATGGGCTCTACCACTATATAAAATTTGCATAGTCCAATTCCGAAACCCTAAAAACCTCTCATCGCCTCCTCCGCAAACGCGCAAACCTCTCGCAGACAGTCCCAACCGAATACAGAGCGGAGGCGCAGAGAGAGAGAAGAGAGAGACAACCATGGCGGATACCAAGGCGGTGACGATTCGTACGAGGAAGTTCATGACCAACCGCCTTCTCTCCAGAAAGCAATTCGTGAGTCTTCTATCTTCTACTAGTGTACTTTTCCTGTTTGGTCAACTGGAAAATGCAGGAAAACGGGTTAGAAAATTACGCAGATGTGTATTTTTTTTTTTACCTGTTTGGCTGATTTTACTGTGTGTTTTTTGTGTTGATGCAGGTCATCGACGTTCTGCATCCTGGTCGACCTAATGTCTCAAAGGTTTGGTTTCTTTCTTCGAGCTTTCTGGTTCTTTCAATGGGGATTTGATTCTGTTAATTTGATGTTATTGCACTTGCTAATAGGTAATAGGAAATGATGGAATTTTAAATCTCGGGTTTTTTTAGTGGGGATTTGATTCTGTTTATTTGATGTTTTTGAACTAGATCTATTTCTTTTAGGGATTTTATGTTTATGTAAGGTAGATTGCTTCTCTTCTTTTTTTTTTTTTTGTTGTGAAATTAAATTCATTGGAGAGATGGGAAAAGTACAATTGTAACAATGGTGCAAAGAAGTGTTGATTGAAATGGGTTTATGTTTCTTTTTCATAATGAAGGCAGAGCTGAAGGAGAAGCTTGCGAGGTTGTACGAGGTGAGGGACCCAAATTCCATCTTCGTATTCAAGTTCCGCACCCATTTTGGAGGGGGGAAGTCCACTGGTTTCGGTTTGATTTATGATACCGTAGAGAATGCCAAGAAGTACGAGCCCAAGTACAGGCTGATCAGGGTAACTTATCTTCTTCACCCATCCCATTTTGTTACTTGCAAGTATTGTCATATAGCATGTATGTGTGTTTAACCTCAGAAGTCATTCACAATGTGCATTAAATGCATCTTTATACTTATGTGGTATTGGCGGTTCCCTGTTACAGTGTTGGATTTTTGGGCAAATCCAATAGGTATTGGGGTCGAAACTGGCAGAAAGAGAGATTAAGAGAGAGAAATATGATCTTAAAATAACAATTCTCGCATATGAGCTTGATACAAAATCCCTGTGAGGCCATTCATTAACTGTTGAGGGAGGTGCATCTGTCTGTTTAAGTCGCTGATTTAGTCAGGATCAATTCCTTATCATGGTTTTAAGAATGGGTTTATACTTGATATTGTTGAGTATAATGTGTCTTTTCACTGCTTCCTGTATATTTCTACTGTTCTTTTATCAGAGTACTAATCTGACAACTGCTTGTTCGAAAGCAGGTTTTGCAATTCCTTTTGCTGAGTTATGCTACTATGTAGTTTCACAGTCTATAGGCATCTTTCACTCAAAGAATCAGTCATTAGTTTGGCATGAAACACATATGGCTCTGGAAGCTTGTTTTTTGGACCTTATAAATTTTGAGATCTCTCCCGCTTTCTCGTTCACACACACACATGTTTGTCTATTGCTCTCTTAAACTTGACTACCTGTGCAGAATGGACTAGATACAAAGGTTGAAAAATCAAGGAAACAACTCAAGGAAAGGAAGAACAGAGCCAAGAAGATTCGTGGAGTTAAGAAGGTAACAATACTGTTATTGTTTTGTCCTGGTTAGTGTTAGTAAAATGTGATGGTACGGTCAGGGATGGTGTATTACCTTAGCAGTGGGTAGACCATGGAAACACCGGTACTCGAACCTTTTCAGTGTTTTCTACTCGAAGTTTTACCCTGAACTTTCCTTGAGTTGGTTTAACGTTTTCAAATGTTATATGTGCAGACAAAGGCCGGTGATGCTGCCAAGGCGAAGAAGAAATGATCTTCTGCATGTTTTGGGATCGTATGTGTTCGCAGGAAGGTTCCGTGTCATTGGCCTTGCTGCATCTTGTTATTTTTCTTTTGTTAGCGAAGCATGAAATTTTGGATGTTTTAATTTTATCAAAAACGTTATGATGTTTTAGTGAGTTTGCGGAATGTTACGTATGTTCTAAACTATTCATTAAGGAAATTTGAAACTTCACCCTGCCATGTTTCGACTTATGAATGACATTGAACCTTTACTCGAACAATTCTCAATTCGCATGTTTACTTACTTGGAACGCGGAGAATGGATTTGAGAAGTTAAGAATACGGGAGAGAATGAATTTGAATCGGATCGGTTGTTCCTCTTAGTCAACATAATTCCTCGTTTCCATTGTTTTCAATTTTAGTACCTTAACGTGGAGTAAGTCTGGGAATTAGATGCCCAATTCCTTGGCACTCACCCAACAAACCTTGCAAAGGAAAGGAAATCCTCTTTTTCTAGGCGGGAAAGGTTGAGATGCAAAATATTGTTCAAGTTTATGATAAGTTTACTTAATTTGAACGAGTATTGGAACTAAATGTTCGACTCTTGGAGGAAATGTTTAGTTGGGTAGCTTGATCTGCTGGGTCGGTGTGCATTGGAAGTTGTACTCACGTGGGTGAAGCATTGGGGCGTGTTTCTTTGTGAGAGTGCCCAACCAGCTAGTAGGGCATGCTTCTTTATGAGAGTGCCTGAACAGCTGGGCTGGTGTTCCAGCGGGGCTTGTTTCTTTGTGACTTGTGAGAGTGCATGACCAAGCTGGATCTCATGGTTTATGACTTTCATTGCGTTTACCTAGCACATATGAAATAAAAAAGTTTGTAAGTCTCGCAATGCAATCCACGTTCAATACAAGAACAATGGTGAATTAGAATGATTACGGAGTAGTCAATGCTCAATTATCATCTTTTCATTTTTTGACGTCTTTTGATTTCAAGTAAATAAAAATGTCAGTGATCACTATTTTTCTTTCCATAATCCATTCATTTATTCATTTGCTATGTAATTAAAGGCATGACTATTTCATTGAACCACTTACCATTTTATCTTAATCTCGTAGGATTACTTCCGAGTTCCGCCAAACAGAAAGGATTACTTACCTTAATCATGATGTGAATGTCCTTAATTCACACAAAGCTTCTAGTATTTACTTTACTAATTATGCTTTGCCCTTTTGGTTGGTGGGTGACAGAATCTATTGTTCCACTCCCACCCCCCCTCGAAGCTCGCATATTACAGGACATGATCCAACGGATTTTGGTGAATCGCTGTCGACCCAAACGTAAACAAACTCACAACTCTTCCGGTCAAGTTAGGAACACAAGTTTCCAATGTCCTTTGCTCCTTTTTTTTTTTTCTTTTCTAAAGAGACTAGTTGGTGGCTTTATCATCGACAATTCACTATTTGGAAGTCAGGAAGGCTCACATAAACATTTAAGCATTCCTTAACTACCATTGTATGAGTCACCAATGCTAAAAATCGAACTCATAACGTGTCTTATGTAATACGGATTTGAAACTGGAATGACGTAGTAGTCAATACATATGTGAGTTATGTCAATTACATCAAAGTTCGATATTCGTAAATTATGATACTTTAGAATTTTGTATTATTTAATGACAAAAAGGGGCTAAAACCCAAAAAATTGGAATAAACTCAAGTATATTGATTAACAAATCATTCCCAATGTAATGCTTCAACTAAAAGCTCATACGAATTTGGCTTTGTTTTCTTCACGATTAAATAGGGTAGTGCTATCCACACTACTTTTTTTTATATTTTTCATACACTTTTTAATTTTCGACACTCGGATCAGTGAACAAAATGATTAAAAAACAAAAAGGGTTTATATCACAAATGGTCTCTGAAATTAACCCCATCAATCATGATGGTCCCTGAAATTGAAAATCGATCAATGTAGTCCCTGAATTTTAACTCGCGAATCAATGTGGTCCTTCTGTTAGTGTTC
The DNA here is from genome assembly GCA_036320875.1 of Cotoneaster glaucophyllus. Lineage (NCBI taxonomy): Eukaryota > Viridiplantae > Streptophyta > Magnoliopsida > Rosales > Rosaceae > Cotoneaster > Cotoneaster glaucophyllus. The sequence goes on along the minus strand of CM070061.1, from coordinate 29,584,223 downwards.
CGTCCAAATTAACACTAAAAAAAGGTTAGAGAACCAAATTTTCATGGTAAAATAACCAAAAAAAAGTTAGAGAACCACTTTTTTTTGTTTTTATTTTAGTTTTAGCACCAAATCCATGAAAAAATGGAGAGAAAAGTGAAGATGGAAAAAAGAAAAGAGAGGTAATAAGTAAAATTATAAGTAATAAGGTTATTTTTTATCATTTTACCATGAAAAATTGGTTCTCTAACCTTTTTTTAAAGTTAATTTGGACGGAACACTAACAGAAGGACCACATTGATTTGCGAGTTAAAATTCAGGGACTACATTGATCAATTTTCAATTTCAGGGACCATCATGATTGATGGGGTCAATTTCAGGGACCATTTGTGATATAACCCCAAACAAAAATTAACAAAAAATGGGTGAAAGATGAAACAGAGGTATGTGAATAGCACACCATTTATTTACTAGCTTTAGTACAATTGTACATAGTTCTCCTGCATGTCATGCCTCGTACTTATGTGATGGGAAAAGGATCCTCGTCGGATTCTTTTTATGGGGATTTGAGAGATCCCATAATCATATCCGTTCATCGTATATCGTACGGTTAAAAATCATTTAAAATTAAAAATTAAATATAAATAATACATAACGAAAACTGACTGCACAATGTACAATAAACAGACATAATTACGGAATCCCTCGGATCCCTAGAAAAAAGATCCGATGAGGATCATTTTCCATGCTGATGAGCATGAACGTCCACCTTAGGAATTACGTGCATGGCCTAAAAGTGCTTCACAAGATTGAAAAAGAAAAAAAAAAACGTATCCGACAACATTTGACATAAAAAGTTAAAAAATATTTACGCGTTATTGTGTTATGTTGCACGAGTATTCAATGTGCTTCGAATAAGAGCGATCGTGGGTTTTCCACGTAAACATTCTCAAATGGAAGACCTAGTTGCCTTTTTATTTTGCACGGTAGATGCATGGATGTATTTTGTTAGTTTTATTATTTGCACTCTCTTTTCTTTCTCCATGCAATCATTCTTTATTTATACAACTTTTAAATTGAATAAACCATGTACAAATCAAAAGAAGAAAAGAAGAAGTGCTAAAAAATTAATGTTTAAAGGTTCGTTTGAATGTGCTTTTAAATGATTTAAAGCGTTTTTGGTGAAAATGTTTTAAAACCAATCTTTAGTAAAAACCCAAGTGCATCATGAAAAAGTATTGTAAGTGCTTCCTGTAATAAGCACATGTCATATCCCGACCCGGGCCCCCACCACAACCCAGGCTCGACTCCGCCTTAACACGATATTGTCCGCTTTGGGCCCCAGTCACACCCTCACGGTTTAGTTTCTGGGAACTTACTTGAGCAGAACTTCCCAATGGGTCACCCATCATGGGATTGCTCTCGCGCGAACTCGCTTAACTTCGGAGTTCCTACGGAACCCGAAGCCAGTGAGCTCCCAAAATGTCTCGTGCTAGGTAGAGATGAGAATATACATATAAGACTTACAAGATTCACACTCCTGGGCGATGTGTGATCTTACATCACATATCTGGTGCTTCTTTCAAAAAACACTTAAAAATGCTTTTGGAACTCAAAATCAATTTCACCAAAAACGTTTTCAATCATTTTAAAAGTACATCCAAAAGAGTCCTAAGGCTAATAGTAACAAGCTAAAATCCATTTAATATAATTTGACCAATTAGTAAGATCTCAAAAGTTACTTCAAATCTTCAATACAAAGGAGCATAACTCAAAAGAAAGATGATTAAGAGCTTGTTTAGAAATGTATCTTAAATGCTTTTGGGAAAAATATTTTTAAACAAATTATTAATAAAAATGCAAGTAAATCATTGAAAAGCACTTGAAATACTTCCTATAGGAAGCACTTCATAATTTCAAGAACTTTCCGAACCAAAAAACATTTTATGTAAATTGATACACAAACATAATACTCCATGAATTAACAATTGAACGTCCCTCCTTTTGAACAACACGGTTTGACTCATGAGCGAATATGTTTTTTTTTTTTTTTTTTTCCTGATATTTTGAAAGAGAATTTTATTTTTTTTGACCATGTAGATATGAATTAATTAATAGAAAAAGGTCCACTGAGAAAAGGACTGAGGGCCATGTGAAAAAATAAAATAAAATAAAAAAGCAATTTTCCAATTGGGATGTAATTTATGGAGGGAAAACCACAAAATCCCCCGCAAAAAATAAAATTAAAAAAAAAAAAAAGCAAGGGAAAGCTTTTCTCTTAAACCTTGCAAGCCCCAAGGCTACCTGTCTCCATCAACTCCTCTCTCTCTCTCTCTCTCGCTCTCTCGTCTGTGTCCTTCTCTCTTCTTCTTCCTCCCGTTAAAGGCCCTTCAATTCCTTCCCCAATTTCACAAAGCGCCATGGCCGAATCGCTGAAGCTGCTGGATCACGTGCCGCGCGCGTGCTCGTGAGGGAGGCATCAGAATATCTCCTGTGTCTTTGCTTGCATTGACTGGGGCCTTCGTCAACCCATTGTCGCGGTTGGTGATCTGGTCAGTCCGTACACGTCCAAAAGCATCACTGATTTCATATATCTATGTATGTATATATTTTTTAAATAAATATTTTCTTTAATTTTTGGTTACAGGGTAGGGTTAGTTCTTGAGAGAGAAGCTTTCTAGCTGTTGGGTTTTTGTAATTAAGTTCAAAGCTGAAGTGGGTTTTCTGGGATTAGGGTGTACTGTGAGAGATGTTGAGATCTGGGAAGGTAAGGGGTGAGAGGGATAAGCAAATTGGTGTTCAGAAGAAAGGGGATGAGTTGAAGCAGGGAGGTTCGGATTCCGGCGGGGAGAAAACCCGGCATTTGGTTTCGGGTGGGGCGGAGGAATCTGACAAAGAATTGGTGGGGGAAGGTGGAGCAACTGAGAGTGGGAAGAAGATGTGTGTTGGTAACGGTGAAGAAATTGCTGATGATAAAAAGAGAGTGAAGGAAAAAGAGGCAGTTGGTGAAGTGCGAATTTTTGGGCGGGTTTTGCAATTACAGTCAGCAGCGAGTGGAGGGGGTGACGAGAAGGTGAAGGATAGGGAACTGGTTGCGGAAAATAGAGAAAATGACGGGACTCAGAAACAATGTAGTGAGATTAACAACAAAGGGAGGAAGGAAATGGAGGTGGATGGTAAAGTGGAAGCTATTGGTCGGGTTCTGCGGTCACTGTCTGCGGTGAAGGGAGGGTATGATAAGGAAGTGAGTGATGGTGGTCTGGTTGACGAAGGTAGAGAAAATGACGGGTCTCATGAACAACGTAGTGAGGTAAACAATGAAGGGAGGAAGGAAATGGAGGTGGATGGTAAAGTGCAATTTGTTGGTCGGGTTCTGCAGGCACGGTCAGCGGTGAATGGAGGGCGTGATAAGGATGTGAGTGCTGGTGTTCTGGTTGCCGGAAGTAGAGAAAGTGATGGATCTGACAAGCAATATAGTGAGGTAAAAGATGAAGGGGTTGATCTGTTGGGCCAGAGTGAAAATGTGGGAGTAGGCGAGATTGGGAAGAAGAGGAGGTGGGGTGATAATGGCGAAGAAATTGATGATGATGCTTTTGAGGAAAAAAAGGTGAAGGAAGATGAGGTGGATAGTAAAGTGCTAACTACAGTTAGGGTTCTTCGGTCACGAGTTGTGGTGAATGAGGGGTGTGATAAGGCAGGGAGTGATGGTAGAGGGAGTGACGGGTCTTGCAAGAAATCTTCCAAGGTTAATAATGAAGGGGGTGATCAGTTGGTTGAACGGTTTACAAAGAAGTTGAAAGGCAAGAGAGGACGCCCACTCAAGGTTGAAAAAGAAGAAAGTGATGGTTCGGGTGCTGGGCTACATAAGATGAAGAATTTGAAACGCAAGCGTGGGAGACCTAAGAAGGTAGAAAAGGAAGAGAGCTATCTGTCAGTTGGTCAGTTGAGAAAGGAAGAAAGTGATGGTTCGGGTGCTGGGCTACAGAAGACGATGAATTTGAAACGTAAGCGTGGGAGACCTAAGAAGGTAGAAAGGGAAGAGAGTGATCTGTCAGTTGGTCGGTTGAGAAAGGAAGAAAGTCATGGTTCGGGTGCTGGGCTACAGAAGATGAAGAATTTGAAACGTAAGCGTGGGAGACCTAAGAAGGTAGAAAAGGAGGAGAGTGATCTGTCAGTTGGTCGGTTGAGAAAGGAAGAAAGTCATGGTTCGGGTGCTGGGCTACAGAAGATGAAGAATTTGAAACGTAAGCGTGGGAGACCTAAGAAGGTAGAAAAGGAGGAGAGTGATCTGTCAGTTGGTCGGTTGAGAAAGAAGTCAAAATTGAAGCACAAGAGACCACTTAAGGTGCAGAAGACTAATGTGGATTTGAAAGGAAAGCTTGCTAAGGAAGGCAATATGGTTTTGAGATCGCAGGAAAGAATCAAAGCGAATATGACACCTAATGGTTCATATCTGGAAAGGAGGATTATTGGGAAAGAGTTGGATGTGAAGGCCTTTTCGCCAGCTAAAAGGGATAACAAAGGAAATTATTTGGAGACTGAGGATAGTGAGGATGGAGAAGGAAGTAATGAACGGAAGCAGAAACAGAAGGGAAATAAAGGACAGAAAATTGAGCTGAAGGGTCGGGATGGAGATCGCGCCAGAAGCAGGCAAAAACAGTTGGTGAGAGATAAGATAGTGGATCTAATTATGCGTGCAGGTTGGACCATTCAATATAGGCCTAGGAATGGCAAAGATTACAAGGATGCAGTGTACGTAACTCCAGCAGGACAGACTCACTGGTCGGTCACCAAGGCTTACACAACTCTTAAAGTGCATTGTGAAAATGGTGAAAATAATTCCAAGTTTTGTAAGCCTGGCTTCAAATTTACTTTGATACCACCAGAGGAAATCGACATGCTAGCAAGGATACAAGTCGTGAAAAGGGTGGGGAAAAAGAGAGGGAAGAAGGGCGAAAATGGAATGGAGGGTGGAATTAACGCAAAACAAAAGAAGAAAAAGGGTGGGAATACAGTGGATGGAGTTACTGAAGAGAAAAAGAAAAAGAAATTGGGCAGGTCACTCAAAGGGAAACGTTTGCTTCTTGAAAAGGATGATTCTGCACGTGCAGCATGCAAGGGAAGGAGAAGTTTATATAAGACAAAAAATAGAAAGCGATGTGCTTTACTGGTTCGGAACTCTGAGAATGTCGATTCAGATGATGATGGCCATGTACTATATGACGGGAAAAGAACAGTACTTGCCTGGATGATCGATTTGGGAACCCTATCACTTAATTCGAAGGTGAAGTACATGAACAGGAGAAAGACACAGGTGCTTCTTGAGGGTAACATTACAAGAGATGGAATTCATTGTGGTTGCTGTGGAGAAACAATCTCAATTTCGAAGTTTGTAACCCATGCCAAAAGTGATTACTCTGAGCCATTTAAACATATATATCTAGACTCAGGGTCTACCCTTTTGCAATGCCTGCTTGACTCATGGAATAAACAGGATGAATACGACCGTCGGGGATTCCATTTTGTGGGTGTCAACAGGGAAGACCCAAACGATGATACATGTGGAATCTGTGGAGATGGTGGGAACTTGATTTGTTGTGATGGCTGTCCATCAACATTCCACCAAAATTGTTTAGAGATAAAGGTACGTTTATAGTGCCAATTTATAAATTGTTCTAACTACATGGATAAAGTGCTATTTAGATTAATTTAGAGTAGGCTGAAAGCTCTTAAGACAGCTTGCTTTCTATCCAATTCGATATTTTTATCAGAATTAAGTGCTATTTCAATGTCCTTAGTATACTATGAGGGGAGAATTACTTGTTTTTGCCTTCAATGCTAAAGTTTATACTTTACGTTATGTTGCACTTATATTCTATAGTAGCATTTATGGAATTAAGAATTGATTGATATGCCTAGAAACTGAAAATTGTTTATGTTTCTGGTTTGTTTAAGAGCAGATGAGAACTCTATTCTTAATTTTTGCAGAAGTTCCCCTCAGGTGATTGGCATTGTGTATATTGTTCATGCAAATTTTGTGGGATGTTTGGAGGTAATATATGCGAAACCGATGGCAATGACAATGAAAATGTAGCTGCATCAGCATTAATTACCTGCCATTTGTGTGAGGAAAAATGTATTCACTCTTCCTCTTATCCTTTTTCGTCTTCCTGGGTTACCTAAATTTAGTACATTTGGCAAAATTTCATAGAAAACGTTTTCTTTTTTAGATCACAAATCCTGTATTCAGGCAAAGGATGCTGTAAATGACGATTCCAATGATCCATCCTTCTGCGGGAAGAATTGTCAAGAGGTATTACATTTGTGATCTATTACTGTAATGGTAGCTTGGATTGCCGTATTTGTGTAGGCTTTGGTGCATGCCTTTGTAGTTTCATGTACTATTTATAGTAGTAAAATGATATTGTGCTGCATGCAACAAGGGCTAAAGGATTTGACGGTTTGTCTCTTAATGCTTCAGTTGTAGGAAGATTGCTTACGCTATTTTTAAGAGATGCTTACAAAGCATTATTTACGTATTTAGGAATTTTTGACAATGCATGCAGATTTAAATGTTGATTTATTTATAAATCTGAGTTGTTTTCAATTTTCAGTTTTAAGTTTAATGAGATATATAAATTCTTTTGATCAATTTCTCTACCCATTTTGTATTGTCAGTATGTAATTAATAATGTTTTTGTCATGCCAGCTATTTGCGAGTCTTCAGATGCTTCTTGGAGTGAGGAAAGAAGTCGAAGATGGATTTTCATTGACTCTGATTCACCGATCTGATACGAGCTCAATTTCTATTTGTGACACACCACAGATAGATGATTGTGATTCAAAGCTAATTGAATGCAATTCCAAGCTGGCTGTTGCATTTTTACTAATGGATGAGTGTTTTTTGCCTATGGTTGACCACAGAAGTGGAGTCAATTTGATTCATAATATTCTGTATAATCGTGGGTAAGCATACTTTAATCCGCAATTTTGTGTGTGTGTGTGTCTATGTGGATGCCAAACTACTTTTGATTGGTTTGGAATAGTATGATGTCTTTGTCTTGAAATAAGTACGATGGGTGTGCAATATCTCACTGCAAACATATAATTGATGTTCATGATATATGATATTTTGAGTTCAAGGAGGTTGCTGTTGGGATTTTGTACCTAGGAACAGTTTTGGTGCTCGACCATATGAAAATCAATTTCTGTTTCTAATCGTGTATATCTAATTTTATGTAAAGATCTCTACGTAATTTACATTGTCCTTTTATCTTCCATGCCGCTATACCTTTTGCATTCAAACAAGTTTGAAAGAAGCTTTCATTCCACATATTGCAAATTGTCTCTTCAACTTTTTGACATGTAGAAAAATATATACTTCCATTACTTATTTTTTTAATTTTCTATTATCAGGTCAAATTTTAGTAGACTGAATTATAGTGGTTTCTTGACTGCAATTCTAGAAAGAGGTGATGAGATCATATCAGCGGCATCTATCCGGTATGTTACTGCGAACATATCACAGTTAATCAATGCAGAATTTCTAGTTCTTCTGGGCAAGTTAGTCTGACAAATATAGTTGACATGGACTGCAAACTAAGTATTATTGTAGAAAATTTCAGCCAAGTGAACAATAAATAAAAAAGAAACACTGAGCTGTACAGGTTGGTTTTTCTTGTATCGATTGATAGCTATGTTTTTTTTATAAATGATGCCAAAACTTTTGGATGTCTCTTGGAGTCTTTCTTCCAACCATAACTTTAGTAATTAGCAGTCTGCACTGGTTTGGAATTTTAGTTTGCTTAGAATTTATTTTCTGCTCATTTACCTCTCCCTCCAAATTTCTTGGAAGCAAAAGATCAGAATTCGAACTTTAGATTTTGTCTGCGTTCTGTTTTTGAATTCTGATACTTTCACCTTCTCATTGCTAGAAGATTTACTGTTAAATAATGGTTGTGATCATTCTTTAAAACCCTCTCCCCTAGCTATTTCTTTATTATTTATCCATAAACCCTCTCGTGATTGGGTTACATGTTGCTGTATTCCTAATTGAGTAGAATGGCTTTTACGAGTTTGTGTGCTTTTTGCATCTATGTTCTGACACTACGTTGCTGCTTGGTCGATCAGGATTCATGGGAACTATTTAGCAGAGATGCCATTTGTTGGGACCCGATATATGTACAGGCGTCAAGGAATGTGCCGTCGGCTTCTAACTGGAATTGAATCTGTATGTTCATTGCTAAATAGAAATACCTTGCTTTTTTTCTTGTCCTCACATTTGCTTACAAGTCAGTTTCTTCCTTAAGTTTGAAACTCTGTTTTTGTATGGAGATATCTTATTAAGGCAAATCATGAATTTTCATAATCTTGCAAAGAATCTTAACTTTCTAGTTCTTTTGTGCCATTTTTCTGATCCATGATTAGGCTCTCAGCTCGTTGAATGTTGAAAGATTGGTTATACCTGCAATCTCGGAACTCAGAGGAACATGGACTTCTGTTTTTGGTTTTAAGCCCCTTGAAGAATCAAGCAAGCAGAGGATGAAGAACATGAACATATTGGTTTTCCCTGGTGTAGATATCTTAGAGAAGCCAGTGTCGAAGCAGTTAACAGAAGCAATTATGGTTCCTGCTGAAGGTATTTATGAAATCAGCAGAGACGAGCATGCGTGTGTTTGGCACATCTTTCTGTCAGTTGTATCTTCTTATTTTATAACTTACGCTGAATTTGCTCTTGTAGGTGTGAGGTCCACTGAACTTGAGCATCAGCAACTCGAGCAAGAGGTTTTATGTGATACTAATGAGAAACATTTGGTTGCTTCTGGAATTGAAGCATCTGCACCCTGTGGAAGTGAGGCAAATGATGAACTTGCTGATGTTGAATCCGATACACAGCATCAGTGTGGTGTTTCTCAGGATAATCTGGAGGAGAAAAGCGATACAATTATGATTCCTCCTCAATCAGCGTGTGATATTCATGAACAAACTGAGGAGGTCAATGAATACCGGAGCTCTGCTTCAGTACCTGATGTAGGGACAGTGGAAGTGGACACCCAACAAGACCAGCATATCATGCTTGAAGTCGAATACAAATCTTTGACATCACATCATAGTAGTTCTGTTAGGAACCACAATTCTCATGACGAAGGATCCATTTGCTGCTCTACTGAAAATAATACCACCGAGCAGCAGCACATAGCACATGAAATAAAGGTTTCCGATGAAATTACTGTCTGTCATGATTCAGCGACTACAACTGAGGCATCTCATGAGGCAAGCGACCTTAAGCATCAGGAATCTCAAAGTGTGCAGGTTGCAGGATCTATTTCCTGTCTGGATGGAAATATGTCTGAGACTTGTGAAGCGGAATGTAACCATCCTACTCAGCATATACCTGCAGTGATAGTTGAGGGGCATCCAGAATCTATCAAGTGTTATGGCTCTGAAATTCTGACCGAAACTAGTGAGGTCGCCAGTGGTGTACTTCACCCAACTCCCCAGTTGCCTCACCAGAAAGCAGATGAGCTTGAAGGTAACAGGCTCAACACTCATAAAGTTACAGATGGGTTTGAAGGCAACGGGCTCAACACTCATAATGTTGCAGATGAGTTTGAAGGTAATGGGCTTAACACTCAAAAAGTCGACTCTGCTCTTACCTGTGGACATGCCAAGTCCCCGGAGTTTACAGATTTGAATTTAACTCCAGAGGAGTCTCAGAACACAACATCCGTAAAGCAATCTGAACTCGATTCTAAGACAAGTTCCACACAGTGCAACTCGAGCAATATGCCTGTTGCGGCTCTTCACTGTGCATCCGGTGGGGGTACTTCGGGGGCGGTTATTCTATCAAATCAGGCTAGGTGATATCTTATCTCGATACACTGACAGAAGTAAAAGCAGGAGGCTTTTTGGTAACAGCTGAGTCTCCAACCGAAAGAGTAGCAGAAGTATTTTGGCAAAGGGTTGAAAACTGTTTTTATCGCTTGTTAGAAAGCAACACAGTTTTTGGTTCCTTCGACTTACTGAAGGCTTGGGAGTAAATGTATAGGTTTTTTCGGGAAATGATTCATGCACGCCCTTTTTCACCTTCTGCACGCCTCTATTTTCTTCTAGCCATTGGATTGAATAAATCAATGGCCCGATTTTAGAGAACTGTGCAGAAGCTGCGAAAGAGTGTTCATCAATCACTCCCATTTTCTTTAGCATTTTATGGCATTTGGGCAGTGGCAGGATAAAAGTGTCCTTTGTTGGGTTGTATAGTTTTTGGCCTCTGAGCGCAGTGACGTTCGAGGATTCATACAACCGACGTCACATAGTGGGGTAAGGTTTTGTTGTTGTTTAGTGTTCATTGTATTATCAAAACATGCATTGCTTCAACCCTGAAAAACCAGCCTATCATTTTTGTATAGATCTCTTGCGATGTATTGTTGAAGGTTGCTTTTGTTGGTATTAGTAAAAACTTGTAGTAAGGAGAGATTCTTTGGCGCCACCGATTGTACACGGTCATTTTTTTATTTCAATCATTCACGTAACGAGACACATGATTATGTACAACTAATTAAACATTAATGTGGTAACGTTGGCTTTGATGAAAAATTCTTCAAACCAATAGTGATATGTAGTGAGTATCTTGGTACATATTTTTTTTCCTCTTCGTCCTTTTTCGTGTCTCTTTTTGTGCACTCAAGTTTGAATCCTTATTCCTACAATCAAGATTAGTTTATGATAATATTTACTTCTATTAAGAAAAAACACTTGATTAACAAAACCCCTAATGGAACAAGCTATCTTTTGTACAAAATAACATTTTAAACTACTTTAATCTACGTCGAAAATGAATTTCAATTTTGTGATCAAGGAGAAAGACTTAATTTGACTAAGTACAAAGCCACAATGACATCCTTGTCTAATAAGTTAACACAGAGTCATGTGAAGTGAGATCAACAAGTAACATTGTGTTAAAGACCGGAATGCCACCGTGTCCCATAATTAGGAGGATAAACATGCTACCCGAACTAACTAACATAACTCACGTCTGCAACAAGCCGTAGCCTTAATTAATGTTGGTCATTTATGAAATGGGCTTAAAATATTTACATCGGCCCAGACCCACAATTGGTGGGTATATAAAATCATTTACAGAACCCACGGCGCCCATTTTTAGGGTTTCGCTCTGTTTCGCATCCGTCTTCACGGCACACACAGGCGTAGAGCTGCTCCAAAAGCTTCAAGATCCGAAACCCTAGCCATGGTCATCCCTTCTCTCTATCTCTCTCTTTTCTTTCTTTCTCCTTGCAAACCCTAATATTTAAAATGTTTGATAATATATGAAATTAATTTGTGTGTATGTGAATTGGAATTTGCTGCAGTCTCTGGTAGCGAACGAAGAGTTCCAGCACATTCTGCGTGTGCTGAACACGAATGTGGACGGGAAGCAGAAGATTATGTTTGCCCTGACCTCCATCAAGGGTATCGGCCGCCGTTTCGCCAACATTGTCTGCAAGAAGGCAGACGTTGACATGAACAAGAGGTGCCCTTTCTCTTCAACTCCCCTTCTCCAATTTCAGCTGATTTTATGTGGGTATCGGAAATTAAGTTGCTTTTGCGTGCCATTAGAATTTAATGGAAAAACGAAAACTTAGAAGTGGTTTTTTTATGATAAAACTCCTAAGTGCTTCCTGGAAAAACACTTAGAAGTGCTTCTTGAAGAAGCATATAGCAGGTGCGTCTCCAGAGTGCTTGTACGACCCAGAATCTCTTTCGAAACTGTACTGCCAATCATAGGTAGAATCTCACCTTTAGGCCAGAAGCAGTCCCAAACAGACTATTAGATTAGGTTTAGTGAAACTTTGGTTGTGCATATGCTTATGGTTGCATTCTAAGCACTTTTATAACCATATTGTTGGGGTGCTTATCGTTTTTGCTATACATTGTAATCTTCTGACAAATTATGGGAGTTTATTTTTCCCTTTGAATTGTAGAATTCGTATACATGCATAAGTTCGCAGTCTGAATTTAGTTGTGGTAGTGAAAGTGCTTGTGGAGAAGCTAGTTTATTGTTGGAAGACTTATTTCAGCTTTGGAAATTATGGGTTTAATGCAAGTGATTCATTGCAGAGCTGGTGAACTGTCTGCTGCGGAACTTGATACCCTCATGACGATTGTTGCGAATCCTCGCCAGTTCAAAATTCCAGACTGGTTTTTGAACAGGAAGAAGGATTACAAGGATGGGAGGTACTCTCAAGTTGTTTCCAATGCACTGGACATGAAGCTGAGGGATGACCTTGAGCGCTTGAAGAAGATCAGGTTTGTTATTTACTATCAAGTAATTGTCACCATTTGTGTGCGTTTGGCAGTTGATTTTGATTGGGTTCTTATATTAAGCTGAGGCCCGAGGGACAACCTTGGCTTGCTTTAGCAGCTTTTTAAATGTTATTGAGTTGATAATTGTCTGTACTGTGGCAGAAACCACCGTGGTCTCCGTCATTACTGGGGTCTCCGGGTGCGTGGGCAACACACCAAGACTACCGGTCGCAGAGGAAAGACCGTTGGTGTCTCCAAGAAGCGATAGAGTCTGCCTCCGCATTTTCCATTTCTTAAGCTCTTTGCGTATGTTTACTTGTTAGCTTGAGAAATTTTTGCTTCTTGAGTATATCTGAGAATGTTTTTGAATTCTGAAAATACCATTTTGGATTTGTTTCTGGGATTTATTTTCTTATTTAAACCGAAGGCATGTTTTCGTTAATTGTAAGTTCACTAATTTCCTAGTGAAGGTTTTCTAGCTTATATTCTCAAATGCTCCGTTTCTTGTTTTTCTTATCTCCCTTGCATTTTTGCCATCCTTGGTAATTTAATTTTCATGAAACCGCCATATAATTGGTTGTATGCGTCAATTCTCTAATCTCTCTTATCACGTGACTGGTCATATGTTAAGAATTGAAACAGAGATGCCCGTAAGTGCGGGCTTTGGCATGGGTTTGACCTTCGTCTGTATTAAGCTGTTCGTTTTATAGCTGTTGTGTATGTATATGTTGGATCACTGTGGTTAGAGTCCTGGTCTATCTTGAAGACATGTGAAGCCCTTAACATAAAAACATAAAATCAGTGGGCACAGCGTGACCCTAAAATTTTCTATATTCTGGCTCGGCCCCCAAAAAACAAATAAAAAAATAAAATATCATTACTACTATGTTCGTTTGGTGGTTGCTGGGTTGGAGAGATTTTCTTGCAACTAAAGTAGTCTTGGCGGCATACTTGCATGCATTCGGAAAGTGCACAACCCTTCTAAAAGATGCTTGCGGCATAGTGCATCTGGTTACAAGAGAGTTTCTCTTCTCTAGACGAGATTGGTAGTGAGTTTTGTCCATTCCAATCCTATAAGGTTAACTGCTCTTAGCCAACTGGGCTACAAACCCCGTTGGTTTACAACAATTCTTTTTGGGAAAGGAGGTGGTAAGTACAATATACTTTAAATTTTGATATCAAACGTGGAGAATAAATTGATGTGCTTGTAATGTTTTAATCTCAATTCTTGATGATAAATTCAACAGTGAGTGGCGATAATGATAATGACACTATGTTAACACGGTGTCATTTTTGACCCCAACCGGCCCAAGGAGCACATGCCCAAAGAACACCGGTCCAAGGAATACATGCCCAAAGGAAGAGGCCAAGACCTGACAAGATTAGGAGAACAATTCGGAGCGCTACAGAAAACTGTTCGGTGGTCTAGATTGTCTATCAGCAATGGGGCTAAACGCTTTCCCAAAAAGTACTTTTTGACCGTCGAGAGCAAGTTGATGTACTGACAACTTTATACCACAAAGTCCCAGGACATAGGGACTAGGGGTGGGTTCGGTACGGTTACCGTATCAAAACCCTCGTACCAATTACCGTACCAAACTTTCGGCTTGGTAAAATCTATTACCATTACCGTACCAAACTTTCGGTATACCGAAGTTCGGTATTGCCAAAAGTTCGGTTGACATGGTATGGCAATGGTAATTGCCATTTTGTTTTGGGACAAAAATTTGTTTTTGTTTTTTTTACCCAATTCAAGGGCAAACCTTTTTTTTTTTTGTACCTTTATCTCATACAGTGTAGCTTAAATTCATCTATTATTCATCGTTCACAATTCACACGCACAATAATTCAAATAATGCATCAAGATTCATGATGAAAATTAAGCTTGCAATCCAAATAGAAATTAAAGTTTCAAACCAAATAAAAATTGGAACTAAACTTCAAAAATAGAATTCATTGATCAATTATTCAAGCTTGAGATGTCAAAGCTTTTGAAGGAAGCATTGAACTTGTAAAATATTGAGCTTGTGTCAAGCCTACATTACAAACAAATAAAACATATTAATCAGTAGCAAAAAGAATTAAAGTTGAAAACCATTTAATAGCAAATTTACTAAAAAAATTAAAGCATATCTTTCTTGTTTCCTCTTTTTCCATTTCCTTGTAAAATTGAAACATATCTTCCGTTGGTTCCTTGTAGAAGTTTACTTCATCTGCCCTAACCCAACCACTAGTACACACTAGTGCCTCAACTATTTTAGGAATCAAGGATGCCCTAAAAAGGTCAACAACCCTCCTTCCAAGGCTAAATGCATTTTCACTAGCAACGATAAAAGTGGGGGTTACAAAGATATCTTGGCCATTTGTGAAAGAATTAGGAACTCTTTTGTATTTGATTTCCACCATTTCAAGAGATCAAAGTCACCAACAACAATGCTAATATAAGTAGGGTTTTATTTTCAAATTATTGGAATATTATAAATATGTGTTATATAATTATCTATTTTATAATTTATAAATTATATATTTTATTTTATTTTCGTTACGGTACGGTAATACCGTGGTAATGGTATCCATTACCAATACCGTACCATGAAATTTCGGTACGGTACATTACCGATTGGCGCAAAAAATTTGGCACAAAATCGGTATGGCACGGTTGGCACGGCAATTTGGCAAAAAAATCCACCCTTAATAGGGACATGCTTACTCAGACGTCAACACTAGTCACGTGACGTCTATCCAAGAGAATGGAACCCTATAAAGGGACATAAAAGGTTGACAAATAGGGCGCTTGGGTGCAGATTCACCAACTCTAGAGTCAAGCAAGACGCTCGGTATGCGCTGTCCCAAGAAAACATGCAAGTAAACCTGAATGGATGTCATTTTGTTGTCATGTGCTGTAAAGAAATGAGGGGCAGCTAGCATGTCAAGTCTACATATTCGGCACATTAAATGCAAGGGTAGGGAAAGCTTGAATTCAGGGACTTGTAGCTCATTGAGTGCCTATACAAAGAGGATGAATACTCTTTATAACAGGTCGGACAAATTGAGAGAAAAGAGATAGTGTTAATCTAAGTGCTATTTATAACCTCTAACTCAAAATATATGAGAAATTCAGTTTACGTAGTTAGTTTAAGGGGTGAACCACTTAAACATCGTTGTTCAATTCTTATTATTTTAAAGCCTGAGCCCACTGAGAGCTGACACGACCATTCTGATTTTTGTTGACCTCACCAATTTTGAGCGCCAACAAATAATAATAATACGATGCATCTCTCATCTGTCCTCATCCTTCAAGTTGAAGCATAAACAAAGATATGTGGGCAGAGACATTGAGGTAAAAATAAGAGAGACAAAAACAAGATTCCCTGATTTCTTTCTGCGCTTAGAAGATTTTTTTTTTATCGATTTACAATAATTTGTTTGAATGCAAAGAAATTCTCAGACTTTGCCAATCAAACAGACCCACCTCTGAGTCTGCACCCCCTCTCTTATTCATATAATTTGTCTCCAGGTGCATCGTTTAATAATTTAATCCCCATCCCCACCCCCTAAATCAGCATCAGTTTCTGCCAATTAGACTTCGTGATTAGAGTTTATAATGTTCTTAATTAAGGATTAACTTCTGATTGAGTATGAAACCGTGGGCGCACAGAGGATTTTGCTCTTTAAAAGTTAGACGTTCAAGTACGGACCTCCTTTTGTGGTTTGTGTTGGATGGAAGAGTAGTATTTCAATATTTTAGCGTGGCTTAAGAGATTTGTGATATATTCGGTTTAATGAATATTATTTTGGAAGCAATCTTATTAGTTAAATTATGAGGTTTGGTTATCTATTTTGTTAATGTGATGGGTGATAATTAATCATAGGCTTCATTAGGAAATGGGTCCTCTCGATTGCTGATAATAGTGCACATACTTATTTAAGGTGTACACGAATGAAAATTAGTAGTAGGATTTTAATGTGCAAGCAAGGCTATAGGAAAAACCTGATTTCCTCCACATTGAAGGCTCAGCTAGGAATCGCTCAATATAAATATTGTAGATAACTTTGATGACTAATTATCAATGTACGTATTTTACATATTTTGCATTAATCGTTTGTGAATGTCATAGAGTTGTATTGGGTCTTATGGCTTTACCCAATTTGAAGTTTACATTGGATTTTTAATTTAGGAAGGCTAAAGGGAAGTGCTTTTTAAATTTTGTTTTTCTCTTCTCACAATTTTGGTTGAATTTTTCTCTCGTTTTTTTGTCTCTTGATTCTCCGTTAGTTGTTCAATTCAAACATTAGAAATATTAGTGTATAAAAGGAAAAGTTTTTATGGAAATGAGAATGCAGAAATCATCTTTTTCTTATTTTACTTTGTGGGAATTAATGGATTTATGAGAAAAAAAGGATCATGTTGCTTAAAAGTGAAGTGTGAGTCCACATCAAAGCATATCAAGATTAAGAAATGTTACCCAGCAGTTATATAAGGTGATGGGGACTAAACTTGGATCTGGCTCCTCTGTTCTCTACTCGGGAACCTTCCACCAATGGACAAATGTTTACATATTTTATAATACAGATGCTTTTTCTTCAAAATTACCTAACACATGCTTCTCCTAAACAAGCATAAATAATAGCAATGACATGTTTGTTTATCTTTAACAAAATGTTTTAGAAAGTAAAATTACTCTTTTCAAACTCAAAGTGTAAGAGGGAGACATACTTCTCTGGCCAACTTGCTTAAGAGTTAATGCACATTTGCCAATATGTAAATTAGATTAGATGATGGAGCTGATCCAAAATTATATTGAAATGTGCAAATTCGATAGCGAAATCTAAGCTTTGCGCATTTGAGTTTTGACGTCTACTTTGGGCTCATGACTTCTCGTTTTGAAGAAAAATCGCTACGAGTTTAACTCATAACTATGCCATGACATTTAGACTTTTAAATATCGTGCTCCACTACATGTCGTTTTGTTACTTTCCGAGTTGGTTGTCTATTTGTACTTGTTGAAAGTCTAGGGCTACGAGGCACTATATAAGCATCTCTTAGGGTGCTAGGGTTTGTAATCTTTCATATTATTTAATTAAATTCTTTGAGGTTTTCTCAAATTTTCATGTAAATTCCAATTTTTCTTGTGCCTTAAGGTTATCGTTGAATGCTTTTTTTTTTTTTTTATCACGCTGCGTTAGAAAGTAAAATTCATTTTAATTGTTATAAAACCAATCTCTCTATTTCATTAATCATATGGAGGGTGCAGCATGGAGCCACAAGTAGTTGAACTTGAACATGCATGGTTGCGTCTATGCATACCACAGAAGGCGAAAAGAGAAGCAGTCGGCCCCCTCAGCACATGTTTTTCTATCGATCCAAGTTAAGTGCATTGCTATTTTCTACTAACTTGCTCCTCGATACACACAGAGAGGCCAACTTAACCTAATAGCCATAGCTAGCCAAAAAGTACTGGAAGCAGGCTCGCAGGCTTTTTAGGTTGAACACTTGAACTCTCGTTGTCAACTGAAGGTGTGTAAGATGTTGAATTTGGTGAGTGGTGAGTACCACTGTAACTCTGTATTCACATGTTTAAGTTGGACCGTGATCCACATTTCCCAAGAAGTTTAACTTCAATAATTGGATGTAGTAATTTATATAGTGTTATATACGCGTGGTGCAATTTACGTATATTTTTGTTGTCTAAATTGAATAAATAAATGAAGAAAAACACAATTTTTTATTTTTTATTTTCATTATCTAAACTATTTATTAATAGAATCTTTTTTGTTAACCAAATGATAGTGAAAAGACTATGTAGTCTTCCATTACAAAAAAAAAAAAAAAAAAAAAAAAAAAAAACTGATGGCCAATAATAAAATTTTATAACCAAATTTTGCTGTTTTTATTGAAAGTGATGGATTTAGCATATATCTAATACTAAAAAATAAAAAACAAAAACCTCTCTTCCCACTTTCACTCCCACGTTCTCTCTCCCTCTCTCTTTTCAATTTTAAAAACAAAAATAAAAAATGTTCACACACACAAAACGTAGACATATGCTGGTTTAGATTAATTAAAAAAAATACTAACTGGTCAATGTTGTAGATTTTTGGTGAGAAAATTAGGTAATGGTCATGTCAAAATTCATTTTCCCAACAACTCGGAAATATACACATGGAAGTTGAACTAACTAGCTCCAAACATTTAATCAAGTCAGTCCTGCTCTCCTAATGTCTTCATTTTGAGGGCCTATAAGGACCAAATGCATATTAGCCAATATATTGTATTAGTTTAGATCTAAGGCCTTAAAATATTTGACAATTTAATAAAGAAAACCAAACCAATTTAATAATTTGATAATAAACATGTTAATCAACACTTAAGTAATAATTCATTCATTAACAACTACATCTTTTGATTTATAAAATATAATTTAAATAGACGGTTTCTCTAACATTGCACTTAATCAAACCATACAATTGAAATGTAAATTTTTGGGTACATCAGAGTTCAAACCCACTATAGCCTATTCTTATTCATCATCTTATATGGTTCATTGTTGGACTAAACTCAATATTAAAAATAATACTAGATCATGCTTTATATACCTACGGTTTATTGTCGGTTTAGTGTCCCAATTCGAGTTCCTTTTTGGATAAAATTTTACAACCAGTCAATCATATATACAGCTAAAAACAGCTCAGCCTAGAAACAAGGACAAGGACCAGATACTGGAGAAGAAGAAGATGAGGGACAAGATTCAATAAGATTTGTAGTTGTGATTGAAAACAACAAAAAAAAGATGGACCGATCGACTTAAATATTATACATAATAACAAATTCAGATATTTTTTAATTTCTACTAAATATTGACAAATAATGAAGTCAATATTATATCCGTTTAATTACTAACTAGACGCACCGTGAAACCTCACAAACGCCGGCGGTGAACTCCGGTTCTAATTCAATGCGGGGGCCTCCGCAGGGAGATGGCATGAGGCTGACGAGAAGGTCGGCGAAAGCGCCGATAATAAACTTGTGAGTACTCTTAGGGTTCAGCGCAAGATAGCACAGGAGGAGCTCATGCAAAAACTCCCAGTTGGATTTCTTCTTCACGTCCTCCGAATCTGGCGTTCTCTCACGCGCCTCCACCATCTCCTGCATGGACCGCAGGAAGTCCCGATATGGATCGGGGGAGAATGTGGGGACCGCCACGCTGTGGTTGATGAAGAGCTTGCGGTCTTCGGTCTCGGAGGTTGATGTTTTGGAGGATGATGAGGTGGCGGCGAATGACGATTGGTCGACAATGGAGTTGGAGAGGCCGGGGGAGGAGAAGAAGAAGCGTCGGGAGGCGAAGGCGGTGGCAAAGTCGGGGACAGGGGCATCGGTGTCGGAGTAGTCGTCGGAGGTGGAGAGGAGCGAAGAGCTGAGGGATTTTGAGGTGGTGGTGGTGGAGTCGAACAGCGTGGATTTGTCGTCGTAGAGGGAGTTGAAGTTTTTAATCATGGACGTTGATGTGGATGCGGTGGCGGTGGCGGTTGGTAATGGACGGCTGTGATCGATGTCATCTAGGGTTGTACTCATTGGTGGCCGTCGGCTCTTTGTGAAGCAGAGATTTAGGTTTCTTCCCAGTGTGTTTGGCATTTTTTTCTTCTCACAATTTAGAAGCGACTGCAGAGAGAGAGAGAGAAAGCGTGTGTGAGAACGTTGTGTGAAGTCTTTATATATAGTTGGTGCCTTGGTGGTGATGTAACTTGTAGTTTGGGTTCAAAACGGCGACTGGACAGCCGTAAGAAGACTCTTTAAGCTTGGAGAAATTTTGTCATGTAATTGGAACACATGTCATAATATAAGTGAGGTGAGGAGTATCTTTTAGTGCCTTTCCATTTGTATCATGAAACCATTAAATTTATATCAAACGGCGAGTCATCTGTTAAAACGTCAAAAGTAAAAAGAATATTTTAGCAATTTCTTACAGAGTTCACGTAAAACCTTCGATTGTCGTACTTCCCCGGCTTCCTCTCTCCTTTTATTAAGTACATTTTAGCAGTAGTTTCGGTTCATGTTTTTCTTGAGTAAATTTGTTGTTGTGACTGTGATGCTATCATCTTACGTTTCACGTTATAGTATGTGTACTTATTTGTTATATATATATATATAGTATCAATCATTTCGCCATTGATACTGTAATTCTTTCGTAGCATATAAACAACATGAAATTGTGACAGATGTATTTGAGGAGGATGGAGGAGTAGTATAGGCCGCATGTACTCAAAATTGAGGAGCTTGCACATCATGGGATGGGAGAAATTATCTGTTTCAAGTTGAGATAACGCAGATCAGCTACATGAGGAAGAAACAGATTGATCAACAACGCTTGGATTTCCTTATCACTTTTTTGATCTTCCAATTAGGACCTCTCATATTACGGGGTCCCATTTATGTAGTAAACTTTCCTGCAACACAGCCTCATTTGTCAATTATCTTTTTTCTTTCTCTGCCCCTTTATCGCGTAGTAATGTTCTTTCAATGTGAACATGTAATGTATAATATGTATATTCTAAATATACACGCAATGTTTAGATGTTCTAAACTGCACTAATTTAATGATCAAGAAAATGCAAACTTGCATGCAAATGGGATGACATTCTTTGGGTGAACTCTTTTGTAGTTGCATAAACGAATATTAGTAAGGATTATGCTTAACGTAGCAAAACGAGCAAAGTATAATATCATCGGAAGGACCATGTATTCATCATATAAAACCTTATATATTTTCTTGTATATTTCATTGTTTCTCCCATTTTGGTCCTAGTATACAGAGGTCTCATAAGATAAATACATTATCCCTACGAGATCTTTTTATCTCATTTTTGCTTACAATAGAACGGAATTCTTGCTAAGAAAAGGCTTGTGATGTTATAATTAATTTAATTAGTTTTTGCGCTAAGTTTGAAGAAAAATATTGAGTGAAGTTGAGGATTTTAAGGAGGGAAATCAGGGGGTACGAACTCACATATGGGTGTAACGAATGGTCCAACTCCAAACCAAATCTCAAAATAGCTAGGGCAGACACCATGCACATGGTGGGGTGGTGGGTGACACATTTAGTCACAGAACCAACTACTGTATTGCGTAAACCCTATCCGCCATTTTTCTGGTAGCAATGTACATTTTAACCCCTTTTTACGATCAAGAAGAAAACTAGCGCTCTTTCCTCTTGTCAATATCCATATGAATTATTAGCTTCTCTTCCGTCGGTCGGTACAAAGTGCAACCTGCTATCCGTGGCCTGAGCATGAAGATCCAAGATGATAGATATGCATGCAACACAGAAAAGTTGTGTCTAAAAAAGAAATACTTTCACTATTTTTCAACGGGAGAGAAGGACATTGCACTGCCAGAAAACAAAACTGGCCGTGTATGAATGATCAACATCACCTGAGGTTTGTACACGATCACTAGTAAAAGGTTAGCTATTAGTGTTACATTAGTTGGCCAGTCAGTGGTCACTTTTTTTTCTTCTTTTAGTTAAAACTAATGCTAAGTAGATCGACTTTTTAAATTGAATTTATAAATTATATGATGTGTGACCAATAAACAATAAGTACATTTATCAATACTTAAATAATAATTCAATTATTTTCAACTATGTCATGTTTTCCAGAATTCGGTTTAAAATTCGCGTCTCTTCCACAATTAGGATAACTGACCACTTAGCTTAAATTTCTCCAAATCTCATGTCTTTAATTTCAGAGTTCCGCGAGGAATGCCATAGACCCTACTAGAGTTTATTATTCATATATGGATAAAATTAAGTTACAATGACGATCAAATTCAGAATTTACTGCATGTTACCTAATATTTATTAGATTTAAGTGCAGTTACTTTTCTTATATATATTCATTTTCCGTCAACACTTCTTACTTCTGTCAGCTAATTGGGTTAAATATAATTTATTTTCTGTCGAGTCAAAATAATTGATATGAACCCCTCTTTCCTTTTCCCTTGTGCATTCTGACCTTATGAGGTGTGGTGGTCATCAGGATATTATAAGTAAGCCAGAGTCCATAATAAACTAAGCCTATTTGACACGAGGCATTCAGTAATTTATACGCGCATGATCTCTTTTATTAGAGAATAATTTGCATGTGACATGAAAAAATAATGTAATTGAGAAGTATTGTGACATGTAAAAGAAATCTCAAAAAATCACCGTGTCTGTATATACGTATTATAACGTTTCTCTCATTCCACTAACCTAAGGATTGTGCGAAGGAAGGAGGGAAACACAAGAAGATTACAATAGAAGCAATTTCAGTGGAGGTTCTTTTGGCATACAAGATCTTTAGATCTTAGTGATACCGTGGATGTCTGCTGGATCAAATTATGTTGCCGAAGCCAAATACCAACAGCCAGCCGCCATATGTAACGGGCAACAGCAAGAGAAACTTCCTCAAACAAGAGTACAATTATTAGTTGCAAATTATTAGTATTATCTCCTCCTAAATTATTTGGTTTTATTATAAATGATTCATCTACTTGCTAGTTGCTGCTACACCCTACAGAGTGTCTCACTCTTCTGCCACTAGTCTTGAACTTCAGTTTTGTGCCTTAGCTCAACGTAGACGTGCAGTTGACTAGAATAATATACTACTCAATAATATATACTCTGATACAAATCACGTCTCACAATACAGACATAATCAAAGTTGACTATAACAATATGCACCGTCAAATATGACTATTAGTCAAATTGGCTACCAGCATAACATCATAAAGTTAACATTTCTAACAAAACAAGAGAAACATGTTGACATTAAACGAGATATTTACATTACAAGGTTGATTTTTTATGTCTACATTCTTGTAGAAACGTAGTAGTACAACAAAAGTAACCGCAACTTATCCGCACAGAAAACTTTCAACCCATATTCTTACGCCCAAACTTCAACATGCATGCATATATGTACAATATTGAAATAGTAGTAGTAAGTTTATCCCCCATTCTGGTTAAGCCCCGCCGCTGCCGCCAGCGATTCAGCAACTCCGCCTGGAGTGGTGGCCATATATGGACTGTTCCGTATCTCTGCTCCTATCACCGCCTTTGCATCCTCTCTAGTCACAGGTTTGTCCGCAGGCAACTTCACTACTACAATATTAGCTTTAAGTGTCGTATTGATAACCGCCAAAAAACATATATTACTGTCGGATTTTAAGCAAAATCCGACAGAAAATAGATGCACTGTCGGATATTATAACCGACAGAATTGCTAGCGTCAGGAAACCAAATTTCCGTCAGGAAATCAGTTAAAACCGTCAGGAAATCAGATAAAACCGTCAGAAATACTGTCGGTTATGATGGCACTTTCCGTCAGAAAATCAGTTAAAACCGTCAGAAAATCAGCTAAAACCGTCAGAAATACTGTCGGATGTACTTTCACTTTCTGACGGTTAGAACGATTTAAAAAAATTAAATTAAATTATTTCCGTCGGTTTAAACCGACAGAAAAATATAAATATTTGAAAAAAAAATAGAATAAACCGACGGAAAAATATAAATAATTGAAAAAAAAAAGAATCTTGTGGTTGGTTTTTTTTTTTTTTTTTTTTTTTTTACAGAACCAATACAAAAGGCAAAAAAATAATTCTAGTTTTTTTTTTTAAATTGACAAAACGAATGAAAAAACCAAAATTAATGAAACATAATATGCATTCAACTATAAATTAAACTATGATAGTGTCATCAAAATCCGTCATAACATATAAAGTGAACGTTAAAAATAACATACGATAATGTCATCTGAATCCGTCATAATACATAACTAGAAAACAAACATTTATCCGAATTTAATAAAGTGTCGGACATATCCGTAAGGAAAACCAACAAACTATTCAATAGAACCAGAGGCCTCTGTTGAACCACCTTGTGCTCCAGAGCCTTGCACCGATCCTCCCTGTGATCCAAAGCCTTCTGCCAAACCTCCATTTGCTCCCAAATACCTCATCACATCCCCATCAAAACTACCCAGCAATCCAGAAAGCAAGCCAGGGGATAATCCACCATTGAAAACACCTTGAGAAATGTGTGTGTCACCAGGAGAAGCCATCTGAGGTCGATAAACTGGCATTGGATACTGCGGCTGAAAAGGCATATGCTGCATGGGATATACAGGTGCAGGCGGCTGATTGGGGGGCGAATGATGTGATGCCTGAGGGCTGGGTGGTGGCCGCTGCAGATGTTGTGGAACCAGCAACATAATTAATTGTTGTTGCTGCATCAACATTTGCTGGTTCATCGCCTGCTGCTGCTGGTTAACCTGCTGCTGTGAGGTCTTTGATTTCTCAAGCTCAGCCGTTACCTCCACCAACTTTCTGGAGGCTTCTTCCTCCTTCCTCCTCAATTCGTTGTTCTCAGCTACCATCTTGGCCAATGCACCCTTCGATGATTTCCTTGAAGACCTACCACCGGAAGAGGAAGCATATGGCACCATCTCTGGTATCACTCCATGCCCATAACCTCTGACCCTATTTCGAGTCTCAGAACCCATATGCTCAACATAAATCTGTGTTCTAACTTCAGAAGTGTCCTCTTCTCCAGACTCCACAAACGATTGAATATCACTCTCCATAGATGTCTTCCAAAATCATATTCAATCAAAATAGTATACGATTATTATAAAAATAAAAAACTAAGAATCATAAAAACAGATTCATCAATCCACACAAAAAGATAAACAAAGTTCATAAAAGCAGATTATATGCTTAAATAATGTGTTCTAACAAATGCAATATTATTATCTAAATAATTAGTAGTCATAATTTGAATAGAAATTTAAATCATTTACCCCTCTCTGTTGTGAAGATTCATCTATCCAAGATTCATCTTTCCTAGTATGGGTAGCTCGAAAGAAAGTGATGGGATCAGGCTCCTTCCCATGCTTGTTTTTCTTCAAATATAATAAAAGACAACAAATGAATACTAACCCCAGATTATGCATACAAAAACAAAACACAACTTATATAACAAATTAGCAACACATACAAGTTCCGCGCGAACCCGAGCAAACGTCTTTGAACCAGTTGTGTGGTTCATCGTTTTTGACTCACGATTTATCTTGTTTTTCTCTGCCACCTCCTGCAAGGTCAAAAAAAAAAATATATATAAGGTAAACATATTTCAAAACCAAAAAAAAAAGAAGTTATACTTGTTTTTTACCTTTGTTTTAGGATTATCCCAATACGCTAACATCTCGGCCCACTGACCACCATCCACACCAGGGGGTGGTTCTGAACGCTCATCCTCTTGTCGTTTGGTGTAATAATCCGCCTTCAAACTATTGCGGTATTCTTTGTAAGCATGATCCGCAGCATGGAGAGTCATGTTGCGAATCAATGGAATTCTGTCATGATCTTCTTCAAGAAAAATTATATTCCCCTATATTCATAAAAAAAAAAAGGTTAGTACATACCCGAAAAATAATCTTGAAATATAGAAGTACAACCGAAAATATATACCTTAATTCTTTCCCACAAAAGTTCCTTAGCATCTTCAGGAACCAACCGCCAATCCCGCTTCACTGGAATAAGTCTTGGATCCTTAACCTCGGCGGCTATCAACTTCGAAAATTCTGCGGCATTTTCACTAACACACTTCCCCGTCGAATCAAATAGACAAACTTGCCTCTCTTTCCACCTCGGAATAGACGCTCCACGGGTCCTACGTTCACTCTGTTCCTCCATAGAAAAGAAAGTGGAGTAAAAGAGAGGGAGGAGTAAAAAAGGAAGACAGTGAAAAATGAAAACGGGAAGAGAATGGGAAGAAATGGGAAGAGATTGGGAAGAAGAATGAAAAGCAGAGGTAAAAGTAAAAAAATGAAACGGGAAGAAAAGGTGAGAACATAAATATGAGAGATTGAAAAGGTGAGAGAGAGAGAGAGAGAGAGAGAGAGAGACGGTTGAAAAGGTGGAAAGGTTGAATATTTAGGTGAAAACATAAATATGAGAGATTGAAAAGGTGAGAGAGAGAGAGAGAGACGGTTGAAAAGGTAGAAAAGGTGGAAAAGGTGAGAGAGAGAGACGGCTGAAAAGGTTGGAAAATTTTAAAAAACCTAATGTCAAATCTAATCAATTGACCAAAAAAAAAAAATAAAAATAAATCTAATCAACCCTATCAATCTTGGCGGAAAAGGTGGAAAAAGTTAAAAAACCTAAGCAATCTTGGCGGTTTTTACCGCCAGTAAAATTAAAAAACCGACAACAAAAAAATTAACCGACAGTCAAATAAATCTTGACAGTCAAAGCATTAATTTATGTCAGAGGTTGGTATAATGTCAGAATCGTGTCGGTTTTAACCGACACAAATCTCCAAAACCGACAGATAATGCATTTATTATGTCAGAACGGTAAGTAATAATGGCAGATTTGTTTTCAATGGGTGTCAGGTTTGTGTCGGTTTTAACCGACACAAATCTCCAAAAACCGCCAATACATTTCCCTCCCGTCGGTTTTAGTCACTTGAAATTTTTTTTTTAGTACACAGTCGCGGGAAATCTCCCGCTCAAAATTTTGTTCTCTTAGTGTCGGTTATATCCGACAGTACCTTGAGTAAAAAAAAAAAAAAAAAATTATTGATTAAACCGTATGTTTATAAGTACCATTTTAAATTTTGCCCCATAAACTAATCCACTTCATCTTCTGTTAGGTCATCGTCAGCATTGACAAAGTTATGGAACTGAGTAGGCAATGGTAATACTTCGTGAAAAGGAGTCTCTTCCACGCCAACCCTTGTATGCAAATTTTCATTGTCAAGTACATGATCATCCAAATCAGGTATGGCATAATCATCAAGTGCATCATTATCCTCCAGTACGTCAAACAAATCTCTTGGTTGGGTTCGAACAACAACATGCCAATCTTTTTCAATTCTGTCCTCCACATAAAATGCTTGTAATGCTTGTGAAGCTAATATGAAAGGATCCTCTTTAAATCCCAATCGATTGAAGTTTACTAAAGTAAATCCATATTGATCGGTCTTCATACCTCTTGGACTTTCACTATTAACCCATTCGCACTTAAACAACATCACAGCACGGCCCCGATCTCCTGCTTCGGTAGGGCCGCAATATCTAACCTCAAACATGTCTATGACTCTGCCATAACAATTCACTTGCCCAAGTGCACCAGGGACATTTGCAGGTACAAAGACACCACAATTTTGATTCTTATGCTTATCATCCACAGATTTTGTACGAAATCTGAACCCATGAATAATGTGACTTTTATATTTCGTCACAACTCTACTAGGATAATTGGCTAGCCAACGTAAGTCTTCAGATATCAAGATGTCATTAGCATGACATCTTGAATTAATCTGTAATACGTAAAAGGATAAAAGTCGACACGACAAATATAAACACGTCATAATTAAAATGTAAAAAATAAAAAAGGAAAAAAAAAGTAATAATGTGACAGTTATATTAACTCACATGTTGCCTGAACCATTCTGGAAATTCCTTTTTGCTTAGCTCCTTGATTTGTCGCATAGTCAGCCTTCCTCGACGATGTTGATTTTTCAAGAATTCCTCATGTTGCCTAGTCAATCAGATCCAAATATGCTTAACTAAATTTCAAAGTGAAAAAATTGATAAAACATTAAGACGTAGGAATACACGTTCTTACCTTCTAAATGGGTTGACCTCATCACAATTATTTAGAATGTATCTATGGCATTGATCAAGAACATTAAACTCGAGCTCCACATTTTCTCCTGAACCCATATAACATCCTTTAGAGTCAAAAATTGATAACCCACCAGATACTCCACGTCCAATACCATCTTCATTTCGACCTCTACGAGTGCGACGAGACTCAACATCTCTAAGATACATGGAACAAAAAGATAAGCACTCATCCACCAAATATGCTTCGGCAATAGAACCTTCAGGATGACCCTTATTACGAACATAGCGCTTCAGTGTTTGCAAAAACCTATAATTAAAATACATAACACAAATTAGTATAATTACTAATAAAAAATTATCATGATAAATTAACAAATTTTATAAAGATTTGTTAATTACCGTTCAATTGGATACATCCATCTATATTGAACAGGCCCTGCAATAGCTGCTTCATCTGCCAAGTGAACTGGGAGGTGCATCATTACATCAAAAAATGCAGGCGGGAATATCTTCTCCAATTGACATAATGTCAAGGCAATTCTTAAATTCAATTGCTTGAAACCTTCCTCGGACTCCTTCTTGCTACACAATTGTCTAAAGATTGCACTCAACTCTAATAATATCATAGTAACAGATTTAGGCAAAACCGCACGTATTGCAAGCGGGAGTAACTGCTGCATTAAAACATGGCAATCGTGGCTTTTCAATCCATGTATTTTTCGTTCATTTACATGCACACATCGCGACAAATTTGATGAATAACCATCGGGAACCCGAATAGTAGACAACAATTCACAAAATGCAGTTTTTTCTTCTCTTTTCAATGTGAACAATGCTGGAGGTCGAAATGTTCTATTTCCTTCCCTACGTGGATGTTGTCCATGTCTTATGTTCAAGATTTCAAGATCTGCACGTGCAGCCAATCCATCCTTAGACTTTTTATCTATATCTAACAATGTTCCCACTACATTGTCACATATATTTTTTTCAATATGCATAACATCAAGATTGTGTCTAATCAACAAATGCCTCCAATAAGGTAGTTCATAAAAAATAGATTTCTTCTTCCACTGACTCTTACTACTTGTACTGCTTTCAGTTCGTTTTCTGCGTTGCCCAACCAAACTATCTTTCTTTGGTTTTCCAAAAGTAAATCTCAGAGTACAAAGTTCTTCAAGACATTGTAAACCAGTCCATTGCCTTGGTGCACTACGATGCTCTCGCCGACCATTAAAAGATGTGGCTTGCCTTCGAAACCTATGATCAACAGGAAGAAAGCGTCGATGACCCAAATAGCAAATCTTACGACTCGCCGGCAAATATATAGATTCTGTATCATGCATGCAATGTGGACATGCTTTATATCCATGTGTACTCCATCCTGATAACATTCCATAAGCTGGAAAATCACTTATAGTCCATAAGACGGCAGCCTTCATCGTAAAATTTTGGTTAGAATATGCATCATAAGTACGAGTGCCCACCTCCCACAACTCATTTAACTCATCAATCAATGGACGCATATACACATCAATATCTTTACCGGGACTGCGGGGTCCTGGTATTAACAAGGATAACAACAAATTGGGTTGCTTCATACACATCCAGGGCGGTAAATTGTAAACTGAAAGCACTACAGGCCATGTGCTATGGTCTTGCCTCATTTTTCCAAAAGGATTAAATCCATCACTGGCCAACCCTAATCGGACATTTCGAATTTCTGATCCAAACTCTGGATATAAATTATCCAAATGCTTCCATGCTGGAGAATCTGAAGGATGTCTCATAAACCCATCTTTAGGACATTCAGTTCCGTGCCACCTCATATGTTCAGCTGTATGTTTCGACATATATAACCGCTGCAATCGTGGTTTTAAAGGAAAATACCACATAACCTTAGCTGCAATTTTTTTTCTAGAGCCATCATCTTCATTGACATTTTTATATCTTGATTCACCACAAACTGAGCATGCAGTCAACTCTGCAGTGTCTTTCCAATAGATAATGCAATTATTAGGACACGCATCAATCTTCACATACGTCAGACCCAAGTCATTTATAAGTTTTTTTGCCTTATAACAAGAATCAGGCAAACAATCTCCATCAGGCAACATTTTTTTAATTAATTCGAGTAACGTGGTGAAGATCCCGTCCGGCATTCTTGCTAAACACTTGATCTGATACAATCTTACAACCGCCTCCAATTTTTTGAATTCCTTACAACCTGGCCACAAATCTTGATCTGCTTCTTTAAGCAACTTAAAAAAAGTCTCGACCTCTTCTAGACGCTCTTCCGAACGCTCTTCCCCAAATAGAGGTTCAGTAGACGGCCCAACACCTTCTTCTGTTAATGGCTGGACAAATACATCATTAAGAACATCATGAATACCAGTCAACCGATCTTCTGTTTCAGTAGATGGCCCTACACCTTCTCCAACCCCCATATTTTGCTCTCCAATGAAAGGTTCCCCATGATATCGCCACGAAGCATTTTTGTAATCTTTATCCATATCATATAACACAAGATGTTCGACAATTGTTTTTCTAACAAAACTATATCGATTACAACATTTTTTGCAAGGACATCTAAACTTGTCGGGGCCCGCGCCATTTGCAACTGCTTGATCCAAAAATAAATTAATTCCATCTGTATACGCTTCCAAATTTCGCGCTATTGTCAACCAACTTTTTTCCATGTTTTACCACTGTACGAGAGCAAATATTACGTTGAAACTAAGATGCCTACAATCTTTCAATCCCTATCATGTAGGCATAACTATTAGAAATTTCAATCCCTATATTTCAACCTTGAACTATCACAATTGCAATTTAATTTCCAACACCTATCACAATAAAACAAATTAAAAACAAAACAACAAAAGGTTAACAAAAATATATTTATCTACACTCTTGATTATTTATTAAATTTAAGTTATGTATATCCTCATAGCAATTAGAGTGATATATTTAATTAATTAACATAATATATACCTATATTACTAAGTAGTACCAATTTATGGTATACTAAATATTGTCAATTTAACATAAATATTTACAAATAATATTTATCTCAATTTCTTCATAACAATTTAAGTAAATAAAATAAACTAATTGGAACACATATATCTCTAATTTAGCTTACAAATCAAATATTCCTAATTTAAATAAATAAAATAAACTAACGAAACACAAATATTCCTAATTTATCTTACTAATTAAACAAACAATTTAAACATCAAGAAGTTCAGTAATCAAACCCGAACTATTGAAGAATTTTGTCGTTGATTTATTCTTTACGTAGTCAGCCAACTAAATCAAGCACCTGCAAAATCAAATCATAAAATTAAAATAAGCCAAAGTGTTTGATTAAGAGAGAAATAGAAGATTAAAGGTATGGAAACAAAAGGAATGAAAAACCTACTGTAAGATGCAGAGAAAAAAACGATGGAGATGAAAAGATTGGAGATGAAAAGATTGAAGATGAAATGGAAGAATACCATTTGAAGATGAAGAGAAGAAAATGATTGTTGGATTGAAGAAGAAGATAAAGAAATTTGAATTCAAACCCAACGGTAAACTTTAGGCGTAAAAATAATAATAAAATAGTCATTCTCTGTCGGTTATAACCGACAGAAAATAAAATAATAACCGCCAGAACACTAAAACAATAAAATAATCAATTTATGTCGCTTATAACCGCCACTATGAACTTAAAAACCGTCAGAAAATAAAAAAATATTTTTTTAAAAAAATTTAAAATTACTGGCGGTTTAATCCGACAGTAAATTTCCGACAGAAATTACTGTCGGTTATATCCGACAGAAATTAAGTTTTATCCGACACTAAATAAATCATGTGTCGGATATCTTTTATCCGACAGGATGACTTATTAACCGTCAGCATCATCCGACAGTTAAAGCCAATATTGTAGTAGTGCTTCTCAGTTGCATCCTGCATTATTTTCACGAAAAGAAAAATGAAATTGATTAAACACCCTAGAATGTTAAACATAATAACTGATGTACCATATTAAATGTTAATTTGTACCTCTAACACGTCACCAAGTTTCGTTTTATTGACGTCGCGCGGGTTAACAGAGGCTGCATACTGAGCTACAGCCGCCACACCTCCGGGTACTATCTCATTGCGTCCAGTGGCTCTCATTTCAGCAGCTTGTATTGCAGCGGCGTTGCTTTGTTCAATTGGTTTGTCTCCTCCCGTCAGCACTGGCCTCCAGTGCTTCACCAATTGTAATTGCATCTCGATCAAAGCGCTCCTCCTGGAGTTGCCATTGGCACCGGTGGCTCCACATATTGGGCCACAACCTTCAAATGAAGGTAACCAATACATAGTCATATACATATACATAAACGCTCACTTTGTTTTTTGAAGCCAACAACGTTCACTATCAATTAGATGTTCCAATTCTTGTATTCTTAAAATATATATAGTGTGAGACAGAAAATAAACACATGTAAAATATCTGAAGATAACATATGTACAAAGTTAAAAGAAAAAATTGCAACTTATCTGTTGAGACCCAACGGGAAATTAGAGTAATTACATGTACTTATAAAGAGTTTTAGGTATTGTTTATATCCCTAATTAGTTTTATATCGACAATTAGATATACAAAAAGAGTTGAGTTACTCTTTGTGATTATCGTATCAGAGCAGGTTAACTTCTATTATATGTGAGAATCCCGACATGTTTGTTCGTGATACAAATAAAATGACGTGTGACATGTGCTCTTTGTGCGCTTACGAAGTAAGACTCCTTTCTATGTAACCAATATGGTTTTACGTTGGAACTAGATCAAACGAAAATAACTTGTAACAATACTACAAATTGAAATAGAAAATTATATACCTGTCCAGCAACTTTTTCAGTGACAACGCGGTTGCCATCGGGATTAATTGATTCAATAACGGTGACGTCTTCCTCTCGGGCGACTTTAGTGGCGTCAAGGTGGCCAACAAGGCCAAAGCGCTCGTTGTACGTAGGTGCCGACTGCATGACAGCAGCTGGGCCACCCCTCGGATTCTCTCCAAGGACTAGGTTTTCAGCAGCTTGGGCAGTTGCGGCGTCGCGGGGCGCGACGGGCCTGTCAGCCAATTCGCCGGAGACATTGAAGACGTCTCCGTATTTTATGGGTTCCTGAACCTCGGACTGGTCCGGTCGGCGCCTTTGTGACCTTTGTGGCTGTCCCTGGCTCATGTTTTGTATTTGAATATGACAGATTAGGTTCCTCAGAATGTTATTTTACAAGCAGTGCAAGTATAATGTACGTTCCAAATTAAGCAAAATATTTAACTAGATATATATGAAATTTGTTGAGGAAGGATGAAGATGTATGAGTACGGATTGGGATAAGTGAGAAATGAACAGCAGGATTCTTCAAGTATGAAGGTGGCGGATGGAGAATGAGGGTTTTGGATATAGCTCACAGGTGGACGCCATGTTTCATGTTGAACACAATCTCCGGCGACACTGGGACTTGGGTCGGTGTAGGGCTTTATACTAGAACTTTGACACGTGTTCTAGTTAGCTTCGATAAGTTAGTTAAGGCAGCTCTTACACGAGATGAGTTACAACAAAATCGAGTGTTATAGATGACATAGTCGGAGACCGATTTGAACACTCTCAAGACACAATCACATTACTAGTAAGAGTGTATTTAGTTTTGATTGTCAATTCAAAGAAATATATAATTTATTTCATCTTAGGAGATGAAATTGCGCTCTTGACCTAATCTTAATTGTTTAGTGTCTAAAATTTTGGATTTGGAATTTGGAATTTTTGCTTTGCAAACAAATATTTCCAAGATCTCGAGTGAAAGTGTTCAATGACACAAGGTTGATTGTTCCATTTACTTTATCATAAATAATTGGCATCCAAGAAAAAGTTAAAATGTGATGCAGAAGAGAGAATTTTCTTGGAACATGAAATCAGTGGAAGTCTATTCTTTCCTTTTCTCCTCCCAAGATTTAGCCTAGTTTAGAAAGGAAATGGCCACATTTTGTATTCCTTTGTCAAATCAACAAGAAAGGATAAGTCATTTTCTAAGGGATCGCTTGCACAAGGTAGGAGGTGAGCAAGTCAAATTTAGGGTCCACAACTTTCATAGCAATCGCATCCATATTTTGTGAGTGGGTGGTATTTATACATACTTTTTTTATTTTATACGCATGTTTATTAATTTTTAGCTGTCATAATGAATTGAAGATAATTAAAGAACAAAAATTAATAAGATATGTGTTAAAAGTACAAACAATGTGTAGATAGCACCGCTATGTAATAAAAATAGAAACCTTTTGATGATAATACCTTTTAAATATTCGATCCACCAGCATCAATCCAAAGAAAAGTGAATCAAAAGATAAAGATGAAAGTGTTCATGAACTTACCATAGGCAAATGTAACGAAGCACATGAACAACCCGACGTAGTTAGAGTGTAAATTAACCAAGTTTTTGAATAGCGTAATAGCATTGGTCAAATTTTTCTTCATTCAAAACGATGCTTTAAGTGTTTCTGACTATGAAAGTGAGTTTCAAAGACTATTGTGAGAAAATAAAATAATATAATGTTTTATTTAAATAAAAAAATAATAATACGTCTAAAAGATGTGGAGTTGTAAGTATATTAAAGAGCGGGTCCGCAATAGTATTAATTTTGTACGCTTACTCAAAATAATATTACTCCTACTGTAACTTGACCCTCAATTGTTTTTCTCTACGTCTATTTTTGCCTTCTTGCTTAGGTGATGAGCCTGTCAAAAATTTTAGATACAATTCAGCAATTTACTATCAATTAATATCGATATTATCCTCTATTTATCGCTTATATACAAAAAGCCTTAATTAATTCAATATTGAAACTACTCAGTATATGAGAGTTTTTTTTTTTTTTTTTTGTCAAATAATAGATTTTGCCAGATTAGATGTTAGATTAGCCGTCGACGGAATTTGAACTCACGTCATCATGTAAGGGCTCAACTCATTTCCCCTCAGTATATGAGAGATTTATCATACGCCTCTACAGAGCCTACTATTCATACCCAGGGCAGGCCCTAAGGGGGTGCCAGAGGTGCAACCGCACGGGGCCCCCGATTTGTAGGGGCCCCTGAATTTTAATAACCTTTATAATGTACACATATAGATAGAGTGAGAACAAATTTCACTATGTTGCTTTAGGGGAGTTGTCAACCACTGATTCTTACGTTCAATTGTGGACAGGTTCGACTCTAGGTGGAATAATTTTGGGCTTTTTTGAGCTACAATAATTTTTTATTTTATTTTTAATATTTGTAGTTTAATTTCTATCATTATAAAAGATAAATTTTGACATAAATCTATAATTAGAAATATCATAATCAATTAAAATCCTAAAAAGACTGAAGATATAATATTGAAAAGCCCCCACATCCATATACGACATCTTGCTTAATTCGTTTACTTTTGGTCACTATTTAAGGATCATCTATTTTCATTCCATTTGAAGACCATTTAGTCATTCACGAAAAATAAAAAAATTATAGTACAACTTTGCTCACAACACTAAAGTGAAGGTGAGAAGGTGAGCAGGTGATGCTCACACCTCATTGATTATCGTTAGATTAATTTGGTTTAATTGATTTAAACATTAATCTCAAATTTTAACTAATCTAACGACAATCAACCGAGCGAGGGGTAGAGTCATCCTCACTTTAGGGCGTGAGAAAAAATGCAATAAAAAACTAACAGTTCGTTATAAGATGCTAGAAATATATCATAACCAGTGATTTGTTTAACTAGTCTGATTATGATATATTTACCGTGATATGATAGGTACATAGCCACACATCATGCTTTTTGTATTAAAAAGTAAGGAGTTTCGAATTCAAAAACATAGAGAATGCAGATAAGTACATAGCCACCAAACCATGCTTCCTTTTTATTTATTTTCTTTTGCGTTTATATCAATTTAACACAAGAAAAAAAATATAAAATATAAACGAAAATATAGCAACCAAAATTTAGACTATGTAAGGGCCTCCGTTTGAGTTTCGCACAGGGCCTCGAAAATCTCAGGACCGGCCCTGTTCATACCATGATTAACTTCATGTCCCCACAAGCATGCATGAAGATAATTTAGAAACTTATCACACATGGATATTACAACATTCATATGCAAAACATATTGTAGCAAATAACAAATACTTTTGAAAAAT
This sequence comes from Cotoneaster glaucophyllus, assembly GCA_036320875.1. Classification (NCBI taxonomy): domain Eukaryota; kingdom Viridiplantae; phylum Streptophyta; class Magnoliopsida; order Rosales; family Rosaceae; genus Cotoneaster; species Cotoneaster glaucophyllus. The sequence continues at coordinate 29,548,058 of CM070061.1, read as the reverse complement.
TGATCTCGAAACGTTCATATGCATTATTTTTAGCAAGCTAGTCCAACTTGAAAGAGAAATATTAATTATTGTACAAAAATTAGCCTCCCATTTTCTTCACCCAAAACCTCCTCTTCTTCGGAACTGTTACAACCAGTTTTTCCCCGGTACACGTGGTCCTGGCCAACTCCGGTCTTGTCGAAGCCGGCAGCCGATACCTCCAGAGATCAAGATCGTCCACTACTCCTCCGTCCAACCACCACAAATCACCACCGTCCGTTTTCCTTATCACAGTCTTTGTCACTCCGGGATAAATCTCTATCGTGTGAGCCCGCACAGCAACGTGGTCGCCAGTTATTCGTTGGGTGGTGGGCGACGGCACATGCGTGGGCATGGAGACGGAGAAAATGAAGGAGGAGGTTTCTTGGATGGAAACGTCGCCGTTATTATTTGTATAAACAAAAACACACACAATTTTTTTTATCAATCTTAGTTACAAGTTATCTCTCCATCCAAATTTTGTCTAATTTAACCATCTAAAATAGTGAAAGTCATTTAAAAGTATTTAAATTTGGTTAAACCACTTTCTACTTCGATAGAGTGATATTTCTTTTCATTTGTAAGTAAGAGGTCTTATGTTCGATTCTTGCAAAGACGAATTTAAACCACATTAGCGCTAGCTCATTATGAGACTTTAGCCTATTCTTCCACACCCTTAGTGTAAATAATATAGTTTATTCTGAAAAAATGAAAACACCTTGGGAACCTTTAAACCATTCTTGAATTAAAGTATTTGTTTTGGGAAATTTTATTTCAACCCATTTAACCTTTTTAACACACAACTTAAATTTTAAATGTTAATTGTCTATTTTACCCTATTGCATAATTACTATTAAGTACAAAATGAAATTAATAATAAAAATCAAATTTATCAATAAACCCAAACACTATAATTAAACCCTACGATCACTCTTTGTTTATCCTACTTTCATTCTGGCTAAAACCCTAATAGCTCTCATAGAAAAAAAAAAATTCTTATTGATGGATGGTGATTTTGAAGTTTTGAATCCTCTAACCAAGGTATGACTCAATTTATGAATTTTTTGTTCGTTTGATTTCAATTTTTTAGAGTGTAGAAGTTACTTTACTGTAATTTTTTTCAACAAATATAACAAAAGCATCCTACCTTCCAACTAAAACAACAACGAAAGCATCCAACGATGAAAAATGTCTGGTGTGAAAGGACCCAGTAACTGGTTGAATTGGCAAACCATGAGTTGCAATTAGAAAACCATGATCTGACTTCGATACGATCTGCAATTGCATTAGCCTTGATTGCAATTAGAAAACTATACGATTCTGCTCAACCTTGGTTGTTTCCATTAGCCTTGACATGCCTCTAAATTAATACATGTATGACTTCGATATGATCTCCTTTCTTGCGGTTCTGAAGCGAAAACCATGATTCCTTTGCATTATCTTGCTTAGTTATTTCCTTGATACGAAGACTAAGAATATGAGTTACTTTCAAATTTGTAAGCCTGAGTTGTGCTTGACTGCTAATATCCACTTTTTTTGTGGATTTAGAACCCAAAATATTTCTACATCGTTTTTTTACTGTAATCATATTTTTGTCATTTATTTTTTAGCAACAATGCAATTGTCCTATACTTGACTTTCTTTACCTACAAACTGTGCTTATTGTACTAGATTTTGACTATCTAGATGAACTTTTTTTGTTCAAGCCTGAAGCACGATGCAAAAGGGAAAACAAGTGGGTGAAAAGATAAATCCATATATTGAATTGGGTTTATAGGGGTATATTAGGTATTAAATTTGGGTCTAAAGAGATATTAATAGTTTAGTTAAAAATCAAATGGGTGCAAAGAGTAAGTTGGGTGTAGAAATAGGTTAGATGAATTTAAATTGTTTTCAATTTGAATTTAAAACATAACCACAAGGGAATTATTAAAACTTTATTTTAACTGTTTTTACCACATTATTAAAATTGATATAAGACCAACACCAGAGAAAAAAATGGACAGAGATTGTACCAAAGATCGGATTAAAGGACAATATATTTAATTAAAAAAAGACAAGATATTTAAAGGAACATGTCTTGTTTGTTACCTACCACTACAATTAAGTGTAAAGGAATTATGGAAAGATTACGAGGAAAACTAAAGAAAAGTTATAAAAAATAGTTTTAATGAAAAATTACGAATAAATGTATAGTAGATAGTATCAAGAAAAGGTAAAAATATGTTTAGTTAAAACTTCCAAGATTATGCCATCTTTTGTTTACACTTGATTAAAATGGACCCAAAGTTAAAAAATTAATTTCATTTGTCTAAACCCTAAAGTGTGTGTTTCTGAGTGTTCTAGGCAGAGGTAATTTGACTTTTGTGACCCTGTTGACCTCAAAAGTAGCATTGTTGCGTTTTGGTTTGAGGGTGATATGATTGACTTTTCACTCTCTGAAGAAACGGTGCCGTATGATGCATGCATTGGCAAGGGAATAAAAAAGTTATGGAGAAGTGGGGTATCGATCCCCATACCTCTCGCATGCTAAGCGAGCGCTCTACCATCTGAGCTACATCCCCGTTTTGATTTTGTGTCACAGTTATAATTATTCAAAGGGTAACTGTGGTAATTTAGGAATGTTGTTTTGGGAGCTTTCCACTTTTGAAACCCACCTACCGAAGCAAAGATCCCCACTTTAGGATTTATTCGTTGGGAAAAAGAGGAAAACCCCCAATCCGCTTTTACTTGTCCCTACTTACGGGTTTAAGTTGATTTCTCTTTCTTTAACTGTGCAGCAGATGTTTCAGTTCGTTAAGTTTTTAAAGTTTAATGAGCGCAGACTAGTGTTTGAATACGATTTTCTGATTGGATAATATTTTTTTTAATTTTCTATTTTTCTTAATCCATACATATTTTTATTCATCTTTTACACACACACACACACACACAAAATCCCTTATCTCAGTCTAATTTTAAAAATTACATTACAAACACTAAATTAAAATGCTAAGTTGACGCTAAACGTGTTATACATAAGTTGTATTCTTATTGAAAAAAAAAATGTTAAAGCATTTTTCAAAAAAAAAAAATTGTTAAAGAGAAAAGGAATATGGAAATTATAATTTTTTTAATAGAGCAATATATGTAAAAGATTAAAAACTTAAATTAAATCACACATTATGATAAAAAAAAAAAAAAAAAAAATTGAAGTCATAATAGCGTTAAAGATTAAATTTATATTTTAAAAATAATATAGATAATACTAAAGTTGGATAGCAAAATGCCTTCAATCGTGACTTTATGTGACCGACCCAATGGACACGTGTAGGTTGCCAAACCCACTACCCAACAAGTAAAAAAGTCTCCAACGACTCTTTTTATTTATCTTTTTGTCCCCGATATTTTTGCCACCCACTCTATTGCATGACTTTCGTGGGTCCGACCTTTTTTATTCATAATTATCCAGGTTCCCCAAAATGCCCTCATCACACATCAGTTTTTATTGTGTGTGTTTATGTACTTTTTTTTAAAAAAATTATTTTTTAATAAAGAAAGAGATTTAATTAAAACTTGAAATCTCGAATACAATTATTTCCCATACAATCAAATTTAAGGCTCCCTTGTTCAAAAAATAAAAATAAAAATAAAAAATAAAAAATAAAGCTCTCCATAGCCGAAATCAGTAAACAATACTACCAAAAATATTGGTTCACTACAACAATGTCAAAGTGAGCTAAAATGTCAGCCACAAAGTTTACTTCTTTGAAGATATGGTTCCGCCTTTTACAATGAAAATCTGAGGCTAGCCATCTAATATCATTCATAATTGGTTTGAGGTGGGCACCGCCTGAATCACTAGCCTGTAGTCCCCTTCCACCGTTAAGTTCCTAAAACCCTTACGTCTGACATACAATATTTATTTATTAATTTGCATGAATTTAGGAGAAAATGCATTCTAATATATACATGGCCATAAAAAGAAGATTGATAGATTGTGTTTGTTTCACAAGTAAAAATTCGTACTGTACTAGATTTTTTTTAAGACATAGGATATTTGATTTAGGCGACTCTAACATTCTCAATATTAAGAGTGCATTGTTCAAGAGTGAGGAAAAAAAGGATTATGATAAGGCCATCTCCAACCGAAGGGGCCAGAGGGCCAGAGGGCCGAAAATGGCCCTAAAACCGTCTCCAACCGAGGTCTAGGCCAGAGGGCTCTGGAATCTGGGAGGGCCCCACAGAATCGGAGAGGGCTGGAGGGCTGGCTGTTTTTTTTTTTAATCTTTTTTATTTCTGTCGGTTATAACCGACAGAAATAAGAATTTGAATTTGAAATTTGCAACGGCTAGCGAGCCACTAGCCGTTGCTTCCTTTTTTTTTTCTTTTTTTTTTTAAATTTTTTATGAATTTAAACCTTTTTTTTTCTTTTTTTTTTTCTATAACTTCAATTTAAACCTTTTTTTTTTCTTATTTTTTTCTATAACTTCAATAAATTATGTTTGGCCCTATGGCCCTTTGGCCCTCGGTTGGAGACGGTTTTTTGTGACAGGGCTAAAACGAGCCCTCTGGCCCTCGGTTGGAGACGGAGGCAAATATGGCCCTGTACTGTTTATTAAAATATTAATATCTTGGAGAATCTTGGAGGGCCAGAGGGCTCAAACGAGCCCTTTGGCCAGCCCTCGGTTGGAGATGGCCTAAAGGGCTGGCCAGAGGGCTCGTTTGAGCCCTCTGGCCCTCCAAGATTCTCCAAGATATTAATATTTTAATAAACAGTACAGGGCCATATTTGCCTCCGTCTCCAACCGAGGGCCAGAGGGCTCGTTTTAGCCCTGTCACAAAAAACCGTCTCCAACCGAGGGCCAAACATAATTTATTATTTAAATTTAAAAACTACAACAACTTAAATTTAAAAACAACAACAACTAAAATTTAAAAACTACAAATATATTGAAGGAAATATTGAGAAATTGAAACAAATATTGAGAAATATATTGAAGGAAATATTGAGAATGAAATATTGAACAAGCAAATATTGCAAATGAAGTGAAGAATTGAAAGAACTTACCATATTTATAGAAGAAAATAAATGTTTAAAAATAAAAAAAAAAAAAAAAAACAAACAGAATGGTAACCTGCAATTTTCAGAAAAAAAAAAAAAAAAAAAACAACAAAACTGAAGCAACGGCTAGTGCCACTAGCCGTTGGAGTGTAATTCAAATTCAAACTATTGCTGTCGGTAATGCTAAAATAAATAAATAAAAAATTTGTTTGTCTTACTGCTGTCGGTTTTAACCGACAACAAAGAAAAGCTTTAAAAAAAAAAAGAGCCAGCCCCGGGCTGGCTGGCTAGCCGAAAGCAGCCAGCCCTCTCCGATTCCGTGGGGCCCTCCCAGATTCCAGAGCCCTCTGGCCTAGCCCTCGGTGGGGCCCTTTGGCCCATTTTGTTGGAGATGGCATAAGTCAACTACTCGCATTGTTTACAGACACGCGTAACTAAAGACGATACTAAGCATTCTCTGCAATTAAATGAATTTAGCGTCAAAAGTTGTACTGCTCATATATGTTCAAATGTAATAACTTCAGCACAATAATCTCATAAGCAAGTGATCATCAAAGAAGCAATCTTGAGGATCCTCAAAGCAACTTTATCTTCAAACACAAGTTTGACAAGACATCAACTATAACACTTTCATTTTTAGGTTAATTTCAATTTACTACTCTAAAAAAATTTTGATTTTCAATATTTGGTACATGAAATTTTTTTCGTCCCAGAATGGCACCTAAAGTCATCATAATTTTGAGACACTTTCATACATCCATTAAGTTTTCTGTCAAAATCTTCATTAACTAATGACGTGGCGCCTGTGGAGCCAAAAATAATCACAAGACGACACGTGGATTTTTGGGTAAAAGAGGACAAAATTACCCTCGAGACACACCGGGTTTCCTACACGCGAGCAGTGGAGAATCATCCATCAACCGAGTCAAGAGTGCCCAAAATAGGTAACAAGTTCAAATTTATCTCATCCATCTTTATTCCGTAACCTTCAAAACCTTCCACATAAATTACATAACCCCCCAAAAACATTCATTTCAAATATGTTAATTAGCCAATTTAATATATTTATTCCTAATCAATATATTAAATTGCTAATTAAATCACCAAATAACACCCAAAATACACATAAAGGGCCGGCCACTCTTTCTCCAAAGAGGACCGGCCATGCCCTATATATTGGCTCCCATTCTCACCAAAACCTAATTCCAACACTTTTGGCAAAAATCCCAAAATTCTCTAAACACTCTTTCTCTCTAAATTCTAACTTTGGCATCGGAGGTTCTTCGGCCAAAGCCCCCCAATTCATCGTGGGCGCGTGAGGCTCTTGGCCTTGACCTAAGGTGTTAATTGTTTTGTAGGTGCAAAATTGTCCAAGATCAAGGAGGAGAAAATTTCCATCCACAGCGCCCACGTGGACAATGACTGGACGCCATGTGTCAATATGGGCCCGTTAATCGGTGGCCCGAACCGGGAGTGGAGTTACAATGGGCATCGCGAAGGGAGCCAAAGTGTGGGACGTATGCGGATTGTGATGGGAAGTCGACTTGTAAGTATGACCCTGCTGTCGGGGTGCTGGTAATTGATGAGCAGGTAGACATTAAAGACAAAGACGATGATGCAGAGAACAATGGCGATGATGACGAGCGCGAGGTTGAAATCACCCATCGCGGCGGCGTCGTTTCAGCTGCTCTCATTTTGAATCAAATCGAAGAGATCGAGAAGGGGAATCAGAAATTAGGGTTAGGGATGTGAAATTGTGGGTTCGAGTGATTGCATATCTCTGTCCCTGGTCCGAAAAGGAGCAGAGCCGTTGAGGGAAGAGAAATGGGAAAGGTGGTGAGGAAGGCGACGGGGGCGGCGTAGTTTTGGTTTGGGTGGGTGAAGGTTGATTTGGGAAGAGAGAAGGGAGGGGTGAAAAGGGATGAGTGGGAGGGATCGGGGAAGAGAAGAGGGAGGAGAAAAGAACAGTTTTTTAATTTTTTTTTTAATTTTTAATACCACATGGGCTCATATTGACATGTGACGCCTAATCATTGTTCACGTGGGTGCCATGTCATCAGTTAACGTAGATTTTGACGGAAAACTTAATAGAGGTATGAAAATGTCTCAAAATTATGACTTTAGGTACCATTCTGGGACGAAAAAAACTTTATGTATCAAATGTTGAAAACCAAAAAACTTCAGAGTAGTAAACTGAGATTAACCCTTCATTTTTTACATAAACACATGTTTTGAACCATCAAACTATTAAGAGTGACGTAATAAGGCCGATATGCAATTAAAAAAAAAACTATTTTTAGCGACAAATCTGTGTTCCTCTAGTCAATCGTGGGATGCGGATCTTCTCCGGATTCCCTTTGTGAGGATTTAGGAGATTTTCAAATTATGTATGTTCATCGTAAATCGTGCGACCAATTTTCGTCAGATACTATTCATGTTTAATTTTAAATAAAATAATTTCTGACCGCACGAAATACGATGAACATACATGATATGAGGATTCCTAGGATCCTCACAAAGAGAATCCGGATAGGATCCTTATTGGTCAATTGTGCGTGAAGCTATGACATAAGTTCCATTTTATTTTGAAAAAACGATATTATCTACGATAAAAGAGAGGGGGTGAATTAACCTCACAATAGACTAAGCATTAATGTAATTCAAACTCACCTTGCCGAGAATCTAATCAAAGACCTCTCACTTATTAGTGTAAAAAAATAATACTACATCGTAGTACTAAGGCCATCTCCAACCGAAGGGGCTAGAGGGCCAGAGGGCCGAAAATGGCCCTAAAACCGTCTCCAACCGAGGGCTAGGCCAGAGGGCTCTGGGATCTGGGAGGGCCCCACGGAATCGGAGAGGGCTGGAGGGCCGGAGGGCTGGCTGTGTTCGGCCAGCCAGCCAGCCCGCTGGCTGGGTATTTTTTTTTTAATGGTTTTCTTTGCTGTCGGATAAAACCGACAGCATTAGGCAGTTTGTATTTTTTTTTTTAATTAATTAGTATTGCTGTCGGATAAAACCGACAGCATTAGGCAATTTGAATTTGAAATTTGCAACGGCTAGCGAGCCACTAGCCGTTGCTTCCCTTTTTTTTTTTTTTTTTTTTAAATTTTTTTTTTATGAATTTAAACCTTTTTTTTTCTTTCTATAACTTCAATTTAAACCTTTTTTTTTTCTTTTTTTTTTCTATAACTTCTATTTTACAAAATTTGTTTCAATTTTTTTTAATTCTATTTTTTTCCTATAACTTCCTAGGCCATTATACAACATTAAATTAAATTAAGTAACATGAAACAACATTAAACAATATGAAACAACATTAAATTGTAGCTTTAAATTGTAACTTTAAAATAATAAATTATGTTTGGCCCTATGGCCCTTTGGCCCTCGGTTGGAGACGGTTTTTTGTGACAGGGCTAAAACGAGCCCTCTGGCCCTCTGGCCCTCGGTTGGAGACGGAGGCAAATATGGCCCTGTACTGTTCATTAAAATATTAATATCTTGGAGAATCTTGGAGGGCTAGAGGGCTCAAACGAGCCCTCTGGCCAGCCCTCGGTTGGAGATGGCCTAAGGCCATCTCCAACCGAAGGGGCTAGAGGGCCAGAGGGCCGAAAATGGCCCTAAAACCGTCTCCAACCGAGGGCTAGGCCAGAGGGCTCTGGAATCTGGGAGGGCCCCACGGAATCGGAGAGGGCTAGAGGGCTGGAGGGCTGGCTGTGTTTGGCTGGCTCTTTTTTTTTTTTAATGCTTTTCTTTGCTGTCGGTTAAAACCGACAGCAGTAAGACAAACAGCTTTTTTTTTTATTTTAGCATTGCTGTCGGTTACAACCGACAGCAATAGTTTGAATTTAAATTACACTCCAACGGCTAGTGGCACTAGCCGTTGCTTCAGTTTTGTTTTTTTTTTTTTTTAATTTTTTTTTTTATTTTTTTCTGAAAATTGCAGGTTACCATTCTATTTGTTTTTTTTTTTTAAACATTTATTTTCTTCTATAAATATGGTAAGTTCTTTCAATTCTTCACTTCATTTGCAATATTTGCTTGTTCAATATTTCATTCTCAATATTTCTCAATATTTGTTTCAATTTCTCAATATTTCCTTCAATATATTTGTAGTTTTTAAATTTTAGTTGTTGTTGTTTTTAAATTTAAGTTGTTGTAGTTTTTAAATTTAAATAATAAATTATGTTTGGCCTTATGGTCCTTTGGCCCTCGGTTGGAGACGGTTTTTTATGACAGGGCTAAAACGAGCCCTCTGGCTCTCTGGCCCTCGGTTGGAGACGGAGGCAAATATGGCCCTGTACTGTTTATTAAAATATTAATATCTTAGAGAATCTTGGAGGGCTAGAGGGCTCAAACGAGCCCTCTGGCCAGCCATCGGTTGGAGATGACCTAAGTGGCTACGTAAGTTCCAATTTAGGATTTGCATAATTACACATTATCCTTGTTCGCCCAAAAGGGAAAATGCATAGGGTATAATAGTAAATAGACAATTCCGCTCCCGTAAATCCAACGAAAACCAGAACCACTTGTTTAACTATGCTAACAAGACAGTTGTACTGTACATTTCTTATGTACGATACAAGAACTGTAGATAGTCATTTCAGATTTGTGCCTTCTTCTCTCCTCGTTCCTCTCTCTCTCTCTCCTCTCCGGGCTCAATTCCCCATTTCATTCCGATTTCCAAAAAATCAGTGCGCGAGAACCAGTAGCAGAGCAAAGAAGGAGAGGTGATTACTGCCTCTGGTCCAAGTGAGAATTTTCTCGCTCGATTTGGTAATTTTCCATCACTTTCTCGAGAAAATAATCATGGGTTTCGTTTTGAATGTTTAATTTTCATGGGTTATGTGTATTTCGTGGTTTGGGTAATCGTTTTTACGCCGTTCTTGAATCTAATTTTTCAGTTTTGATCTTTCGATTTATAGGTGATTTGTTCTGATCTGAATCTGATTGGGATCTGGTCTTCGATTGGACGGACTTTCCGTGCGATTATTACCGTAAATTTGTAATCTTTGAGCATTTTGAGCCCTGGGGCTGAGTTGTAGAAGTGGATCTAGTCGTTTACTCTGAAAATCGGACTGACTCGGCCGAGTTATACTCGTTGACTCACTGAATCTTTGGTAATGGAGACTCTTCATGTTGTGCCGCAGCATAAGAACCAGTACTACAGCCGGGGGAAGCCACACGGCCCGAGCAGAGTCGGCCCGTCGCCGTCCAAGGGCTTCCGAGGGATCAATTGCCGGACTTTCCAATCCGGGTCAGGTATGCTCCCTACCCCATCCCCATCCAAGGCCTGCTCTACTCCTGTATCCAAACAGAGAGCATGCTCTGCTTCTCCTTCTCCTAGGATAACTGCACCTAGTCCAAACAAGACACATACACCTGGTCCAGTTTCACAGTCTGATAGCAGGACACAGAGTAAAAGCACCCCAATTGCTATCGATGTCAAAAACTCGAAGAAAGGCAAGCACTTCAATGGAAGTTTTTCATTTTCTGAGCTCTGGGCCGGCCCGGCTTACTCGAACTCTCCCCCACCGAGTTCGTTGCCAATTCCCAAGTTTTCAATCTGTCCCAAGAGAACCGTGTCGCTAGAATTGCCCAAGTCGCCCGCTGACATCGAAATGCATCACCCAATTGCCAAGTCTGCACCTGCATCCCCAACTAGGGAGCATGGTGGGTCTGCTGCTAGAGATCTCTTTGACAATGCTGACTCGGCGACCAAGACTCTGCGTCGCATTCTGAATCTCGATGTTGACGATGAATGAATGGCGGATGGAGCACTAGGCTCCTGTAAATAGGTTTAGATTATTTATGGAATGAATAAATTGGTTGGTAGACATGGTAGTCTTGGGTTGTGATGAGTGTGTTTAGGTTTCTGTGGTGGTGCTACAAGTTAAAGTCATGGTTGTGGTGGGTTAACGATCTCTGGATATTGGATGTGGAGTTGGTATTGGGAGATGAATGGTTTGTTCGGAGAAATTGGCATGGTATTTGTAATACGGGATTTTCGACATGGATGGAACTGACCGAATTTTTAAGGAAGCAGAAGGAAATAGTGGTACGCTTGTACATTCGAAGTGGATGTTGTCCGCACTATTGAATGCGGGAGATGAATGTTGGGAAAAATTGGCATTGAATGTGGGATATGGGATTTTCGACATGGAACTTAACTGAAATTTTAAGGAAGCAGAAGGGAAATAGTGGTACAAGGCTTGTACTTTTGAAGCGGATGGTTGCCAGCAATCTGGAATGGGAGGGATTGAGCAACACGTCATTACATATGAAAGCAGAGGGAAACTACATTAGACTTGAATGTTCCAATGTAATCCCCTCACAAGTTCGCTAAGTCTCGTTAACCCTTTTAGAGTTAGGTTTAGGTGTCTTGTTTCGTTTACCGTGTGTATACTGTAGATTGTCCAGTGATCTGTCCATAAGAACTCTGTAGGTTTCTATAGGTTTTGTTTTTCTTCTGCATCGCGTCTTTGCTTCCTTAGGATTTAGAGTTAGTGTCCTTATAAATAGTCTAACATTGGTTGGTCTCTTTGTTCCGTAGTTCAGCATTGTCCCATTAGCTGCTTAGGCAATCTTCTTTCATTAAAATCTCTGCCTTTGCTGTTATACCCTTGTTTGCCTTCATACTCAACGTAACGTTCTTTAATTCTGATAACAATCCAACCCCTTTAACTACACTCTTATCAAAGGGTGTTCTGCCCCCTTCACCATCTTTTCCGTTTTTTAAGAAAGAAAAGAGGGAAGGGGGAGTGATTGTTCTTTCGTACTTCTGCTTCATTGCTTCTTCAGTCTTTAGGGTTGGTCAATCTGTGGTTATGTCCTGTAAGATGTCCTGAGTTTGGAATTACCTATTAGTTCATTGTTCTTGTAAATGAATTGTGCCGGTCGTGGTCTTCACATCGTTTTCATCCTTGGAGATTGTTGATCTCGCCTAGCCATCAACAAGGTAATAAATCTGTTTTCCTGTTCCCATTCATTGTTTTGTTTGCCAACTCTTCTTCTTTAGTTCGTTTCAGTCGTAACTAATTTCTTAATGCGTGTGAAACAGGGTGCAAGTTGGGAAAGTATTCTGGAGGTGTTTTCGTTAGCAGTTCTTGATGTAGTCCTTTACGCGTATGATAGCTCCTTGGTGAAGGCAAATGCAGTTCCAGCATATCATCACTTGAGATGAGGAATGGATGATGTCTGGAAAATCTGTGTCTTGTGTACCGGGGATTCCATTGATCGGACAGTTGTCTTTGTCGGGTGGAGTACTGTAGCGTCGGACAAATATGTCGTCGCCATTTATATCGTCAACTTAAACTTCAATGTTGAGTCTGTTCTTCTGTTGTCTAATCTAAAACTTCGATGCTAGCTTGTTTAACTTCGTCCTTCGGATCCGTACTTAAATTTTATGTAAGCTAACATTATTTATCTTCACAGTTTTTACGAACAGCTTAGACGTGAATGATGTGCTTTGTTGTTCGAAAGCTTATTACTGCAATCACTGATTCGTACAGTTTCTCAAGGGTTTGAATCTGCGAGTTAGTGATGTTTTGTTGCCATGAGAATTTGATGCTTGACACTGTTCACAAAATTTTCAGTCCGAAGGACTTTCGTAGGGATTGTTGGGTACGGTTGCGCATGTCACAACCCGCTGCATTCGAGTCCCATGCAGACCCATTTTGCTGGACTCGATACGAGGGTCGTCCAACCGGCAAATTGTGAAAATTCACCCATTTAGTTAAACAATCTTGCAACTCTCGGAGTAAGTTTCAAAATTTATCTTCTGTTCTCTCCCAAAAAAAAAAAACACTCCAGCCTTAGGCCTAAAGTTGGGTTATGGGCTAAAACTCAAAAATGGGTCAAATTCCGATCAAGATTTGAGGTTGGGTTAGTGAGCTGGCCCCTGTCTGCGCGTGGACGCGTTCATTTTTTTTAAAACCTCATGGGATTGAAGCACCATTTACAATCCCAACCCCCCACCCCTTCCCTCCCCACACTATTCCAAAACAAACAGCAAGGGGATCCACCCATGTGGGCATGTCGAAGGGTTGGGGGATTGGGATTGTAAATGGTGCTTCAATCCCATGAGGTTGGGATTGTAAATGGTGCTTTAATAACCTCGAGCTAAAAAATTTAGGCCAGAATGGTTGAAGCAGAAAGCTGTTTTTGCGTTAAAAACCTAAATTTTTTGAGCTACAAAATTTAGGTTTTAGTTTAAGGATTGAAGATGGTCTAATTGTGCAATGTGCAAACCGGTTCGTACAAAATTGCGGAGGTTGTCAAGGTAAACAAGATTTTTCCAAAACAAATGTTCGTTTGAGCATCTCCTGCGAACCAAGCTCTTGGTGCTCTTTCCATGGTTGATTTGTCTTATCAACAAAGTATTCGAGTATTAGGAGAGCGATTCACGTGAAACAGAGATGCCGATGTGGACGGTATCCTAAACATGTTATGTGTTTCAATGTATCATGTGCGGCCACCAAGACAAAAATACTAATACAAATAAAAAACATAAGTATGCATGATGATAGAAAGGGTACGGTTATTTTCAAAAGGGGAGTGATAGCCGTACCCTCTCTATCATCATACATACTTTTGTTTTTTATTTTTATTTTTGTCTTGATTTATTGATCCAATCCAAGGTGTGAAAGGAGAAAGCGTGTTTATCATTTCCCTTGTCGATAATTTGTATGCAATTTGCTTCTCTGAATTATTGCAACTGAGTGTTCTTTTCCTTTTCCTAGTTTTTTTCACTTCAATCATTGCTGCTCTGTGGTCCAATTTTACACTGTGGTATAGGCGTGGAACGTGAACAGGAGAAAGGGATGAATGCCAAAGCCAAATTTGACAGACAACCATTTTTGTTCGACCCCTTTAAGCACCCCTTTGGCCTAAACTAGTCTTCTTTTGCCTCTTCCCTCATCACATCTTCAAAGTGCTTTTGGCTTTTTTTGGTAAGTTGGCCTCATCATTAGCTTTGCTCACTCATGCGAAGAGATTCTGTCTTGCAACCGACGACATACTTTATTGTATTTATCTCTATTCTATGCTTTCATCTCGTGATAATAGATATAGATATAAGAAGATGTTTTATCGAATACACTATAATCTCTTCATTTATACATCCGTTGATAGCTTTACTCATTTACACCGAGATTCTATTGTGAAACCTAACTACCTAAAATATACTTCATTGTATGTGTATCCACCCACCGTGTATCCACCATAAGTTTGTTGATACATGGAGGATATATCTTCAGATGTACAACATCATTTCTGTACTTGTACATCCATCACAAGTTTTGCTTACTCACACGAAAACTTATGTTGTGCAACTGAAGATATATCTCTCATTTAATACATCATCACATGATGATAGACGACGGAGAAATATGATATCCAGTATACACATCAAAATCTCTCTATTTGTATACCATCATGGTATGATGGATGATGCAAGCAGAGAGGTTGGTAATTTTAGGGAAAACTAATATAATAAAAATGATTGTAAAAGTTTCGATATTTGGGACTACATTCTGCAATTTGCATCACAGTTCTCAACTGCTACCGATATTTAATTATCCAGGCCATCGAGTAACGTATAATATTGGTCTGCAACTTTGGATCCATTTCTTCTCTATTTATTTTTCCTTTATCCAATCAAAATGTCGCCACTTTTTAATTATTCTAACGTGTTTATTGGAGATGAGAGTAATAAGAACCTTGTTCTAACCTTCAACGCATGTCACACACACAAGTATATTGAATTACTAATGACAATACAATTTCTATCCTAAACTTGCCTTGCACACTTTAGCCTGTTATATATATCCAATTCAGGCTTGCAAGCTAAGTTTCTATCACAATAACCACCAATAACCATCCCATCTAATGACAAGTGTCAAACATCCACCTAATTTGGCTAACCTTTCTTAGTATCCTATCATTACCCCGCCCATAGAAACAAACCTTGTCCTCAAGGTTGAAAGCAAGAAGAATGCCAATGACAACACCACAGTCGCGCTAAGTAGCAACCTCTGTATCAGGAATCTGAAACTGGGAGTGCCTGCAGCAGACCATCATCAGTAACAGTGGGCAGAGAAGTAGTAGGAGCCACACCGACGCCCAATTGCTTCTTCAAACACGACACATGAAAAACAGGATGTAATTTGGAATAAGCAGGAAGTTTCAGTTTGTAAGCGACTGCCCCAATCCTGTCCAGCACTTCAAAAGGCCCATAAAACTTGGGTTGTAATTTGTGAAATGGATGGGAAGCCAGGGACTGATGTTGGTAAGGAACAAGGCGAAGATATACCATGTCACCTACTTCAAACGAGCGTTCAGTACGGTGCTTATCCGCTTGATGCTTCATGCGGACTTGAGCTGCTTCCAAATTGGATTTGAGTTGAGACAAAATTTGGGATCGAGTTTGTAAACACCGATCGACCACATCCAACTTAGTGGTACCTGATTCATACGTAGGGACAGCAGGAGGACGCTGCCCATACACAATTTCATATGGAGTTAGTTTGGAGGAAGAATGGTAAGAGGTATTGTAACTCCATTCCGCCCACGAAAGCCACTGAAGCCACTTCTTGGGTTGAAGGCTACAAAAGCAGCGCAGATAGGTTTCAAGACAACGGTTGACTACTTCTGTCTGCCCATCTGATTGGGGATGGTACCCCGAACTTAAACACAACTTAGACCCCTGTAAAGCGAAGAATTCCTTCCAGAACGCACTAAGAAACACCGGGTCTCGGTCACTGAGGATCGTGGCAGGCATCCCATGTAACTTGAAGATATAATCCACAAAAATCTGAGCAACAGAATGAGCAGTATAAGGGTGGGACAGTGCCACAAAATGCGCATATTTAGATAGACGATCAACCACGACAAAAATAACAGTCTTCCCTTTGCAAGGTGGCAACCCAACAATAAAGTCCATGGAAATATCCGTCCACACCGTTTGAGGGACAGGTAACGGATTCAATAGACCGGGGGAAGCCAAAGTTTCGTACCTTGCCAATAGAAAGAACGGGAGATGCGTTTATAAGTCTTCAAAAACCCAGCATGACCTGCTACTAAAGTACTATGATGTTCATGAAACACCTTCTCCCGCCAATTAGTCGTAGGACTCAGCATAATGCGGCCCTTATGTTTAAGGAACCCATTGTCGTAATGGTAAGGCGAAACTGAGCGATCAACAGCCCCGTGCACAACCGAGGAGTCCCTTAGTTTAGCAATCACCCACGGCTCCAGCTCCAAATGTCGACGCAAATCATCTAACCAACCCATGTAAGGATAGGAAATAGCACACAATTGAGCCTCTGAGTGTAAACGAGATAACGCATCAGCCACTTGATTTTCAGTACCTTGTTTATACTGGATTTCGTAATCAAATCCCAACAGTTTCGAGATCCATTTCTGTTGGAAAGGAGTATGGGCCCGATTCTGTAAAAAATATTTGAGGCTGTGATGGTCCGTGCGTATCACAAAATGTGCACCGTGAAGGTAGGTCTGCCACTTTTTAATAGCATGCACAATGGCAAGCATTTCCCGTTCATAGGCAGACATAGCTTGAGATCTAGGACCTAGAGCTTTGCTTGTGAAGGCAATAGGTCTGCCTTCTTGCTGCAAGACAGCACCAATGCCGGTGTTGGATGCATCCGTTTCAATAACAAAGGTCTTCGAAAAAGCTGGAAGAGTAAGCACTGTCGGAGATAACATCATCTCCTTCAACTTAGTGAAAGCCATGGTAGCCTCAGAATTCCAATGGAAGGCATCCTTCTTCGTTAAAGCAGTTAGTGGACCACAAATCCTGCCATATCCTGGTATAAACTTGCGGTAATACCCTGTCAAACCCAAAAATCCCCGCAAAGCTTTAATGGACACGGGTAACGGCCAATCTTGAATGACCTGAAGTTTCGAAGGGTCCGCAGATACTCCTTGCCGAAAGACGACATGGCCCAAATACTCAATTTGTGATTTACCAAAGTCGCACTTGGAACGCTTAACAAATAACTTGTGAAGTTGCAACACCTGAAAAACTGTAGTAAGATGCAAAAGATGATCTGCCCAAGTAGCACTGTAAATCAAGATGTCATCAAAAAAGACAAGAACAAACTGACGTAGAAAAGGCCGAAAAAGCTCATTCATTAAGCTCTGGAAGGTGGCTGGAGCATTTGTCAGGCCAAAGGGCATGACAAGGAACTCATAATGGCCATTATGAGTTCGAAACGCTGTCTTTTCGATATCAGAAGGATGGACACGAATCTGATGATAACCCGCCCGTAAATCCAACTTGGAAAAAAATTGTGCACCAAACAGTTCATCCAACAACTCATCGATTAAAGGAATGGGGTATTTATCCTTAATGGTTAACAAATTTAAAGCTCGATAATCCATACACATCCGCCAACTATCATCCTTCTTTCGAACTAACAAAACAGGAGAAGAGAAAGGACTATTGCTGGCACGGATGAAACCCGAATCGAGTAACTCTTGGACACACTTCTCAATTTCCGACTTCTGCATAGGGTTGTACCGATAAGGCCTGGCAGATGGTGGCTTACTACCCTCAACCAAGGAAATCTTATGGTCGTGAGATCGCGATGGAGGCAAAGTAGTAGGTTCTTGGAAGACAGATTCAAAACTAGACAATAACACATCCAATTCCATTTGCTGAGTACTAGACAATTCCCCCACTGTCGCCACAACAGTATCCGAAGCAATCAAGAACAAAACTACTCCAAAGGACCCTTGATTCAATAACTTCTCAACTTGACACACTGTTGCTAAGCGTGGTGCAGGAGGAGGCGAACTATACAAGCAGTAACGATGTTGACCCACTGTGAATTCCATTTGTAATTTTTCAAAATCCCACAGAATGGGTCCCAAGGTGCGCAACCATTGGGCTCCCAAAACAACATCACAACCCCCGAGCTGTAGGACATACAAATCGGAAACATATTCATAATCTTGAATAGTAATTTTGACCTGCGAACAACATCCCATACTGGCAATTGTACCCCCATTGGCAATCATTACCTCAAACTTCTTAAGTGGATCGACTTTCCAACCCATTTTCTTGGCCAAGGCAATGTTAACAAAATTGTGAGAACTGCCAAAGTCGAAAAGAATCACTGCAGGACTGTTTTTGATGGAACCTAAAACTTTCATAGTGGGAATATTATCAGGAGCTGAAACCCCATACACCGCACAAGCAGTAATGCGAGCAGACAACAATGCATCATCTTCATCAACAATTGTATTCACATCAACACTCTCTTCAGAACGATCAGACAAATCAAGTAATAGAAGCTGCTGATTTTGGCACACATGACCTTTAAACCATTTCGCAGGACAGTAATCACAAAGACCCTTTTTTCTTCGTTCACGAATTTCCTCAAACGTCATCTTCTTAACATTGTTCTGCTTAGAGAAAGTAACAGAAGAATTAGGGTTACCTGAATCGGAAAACCCTGGTGTAGTTTTACTGCCCCAAGAATTATGCCCTGAAAAAGATGGGGTCTTCGAGAAAGATCTGGACCTGGAATCTGCAATTTTCGCATCCAATTGCAAAGCAATAGCTTGCGCCTCATAAACATCCGTCGGCCGGAGAAGCTTGACATCATGACGGAGCTCCGGTTTCAACCCTCCAATGAAACAGCTTTTAAGCATCGACAACGCAATCTCATGAGTTCGATTAGCCAATCGGCGAAACTCAATGATGTAATCCCTAACAGATCCCGTCTGCCTTAATTGAATCAAAGCTTCAGAAAAATCTTCAAACTCTGAGGGGCCGAACTCGCGACAGAAAACCCTAACAAAATCAGGCCAACGGGGAAAGTTCTGGAGACAATTGCGCCATTGAAACCATTGAAGGGCTTCTCGATCGAAATGAAAAGATGCCAATTGAACTTTCCGATCATTAGCCACCGAGAAATATTCAAAGAAATGTTCCGCCTTATATACCCAAGCCAAAGGGTCATCGCCTTCACCAAATCGTGGAAAGTCAAGCTTAATCAGTGGTTGGCGAGACTGAAATTGGGAATCATGGTAGCGTACCCGAGAATCTTGACGCTGGAATTGCCGATTGGGGTCAAGATTTTGATCGCTGTAGGTTTCCTCTGAATCCAGGGGATTTCCCCCAATTCCTGACAGACCCACATGAGTAGCACGCTCGCGACCTTGCTCTTCCAGTGATGCAGAACGCGATTCGACTGATGCAAGACGAGTATCGATCGACGCCATGAACTTGGACAACTGGGCTGCAAGATTCTGAACCGATTCTTCGATTCTGGAATTCGAAGCTTCAAGAGCGGACACACGAACATCCATTTTTGTGGCACGCGTGGTTGCTCTCGGCATACGCAAGGGAAACGTGGGATCGTAAGATTGGCTGATACCAATAATAAGAACCTTGTTCTAACCTTCAACGCATGTCACACACACAAGTATATTGAATTACTAATGACAATACAATTTCTATCCTAAACTTGCCTTGCACACTTTAGCCTGTTATATATATCCAATTCAGGCTTGCAAGCTAAGTTTCTATCACAATAACCACCAATAACCATCCCATCTAATGACAAGTGTCAAACATCCACCTAATTTGGCTAACCTTTCTTAGTATCCTATCAGAGAGCTTCTCAGGATCTCATTGTTTAGAGCTTAAAGATTAACGAATTTGGACTGTTCAAAAGAGAAAGAATATGGATCCTTAGTTTATGTGAGATGAGCCATCAAAATGAGTTAACGGAAATTGCCAATTTTAATTTAAGTAATCCGGATTTTACTGGTAAAAGCGAGAGAAACCTCATCCCTCTCTTTTATTTTTTACGCCCCCACGTTGCCATACGGGAGGGACATGGGGACGTAAAAAAGGGGATCCTATCAACTTGTTCCGACCTAGGATAATAAGCTCACGAGCTTAGTCTTACTTCACCGTCGAGAAACGAAAAGAGACTTTCATCTCCAAATTTAACTCAAACGTAGCACGCTTCTTTTTAGGTGTAAAGCAGTGTCAAACCAAAATACCCAACAAGAATTAGCTCTGCCTGAAAAGGAGGTGATCCTTGGCCTTTCAGACAATAAGATCCGAGAGGATCTCAAGTCTCAGCTCTGTATATTGTACAGTTTAAAATAGCATGCTTGACTAGAAAAAACAAAAGTTTGGGCAGGTTTCGAGTCTTTCATCCTGAGCAGGTGGGGAGGAGAAAATTTTACATGTAATCGGGACGTCGATATTACAAGTACATCACCCGATGTCAGGTAAACATGTTCAAATAATACATAACAACTCGTGATCGTTGTGAGGAATTAGCATCTCGATTGCATGTAAGTTTCACTTAAACAGAAGGGCAGCAAAGACAAATCAAATAAATTATTAATCAAATAAAATCAAAACTCTACAAACTTCGAATATCTCATCCTCTCTTATCTCTATCTGCAGTGGAGAGGGTAAGAAAAGGCAAATACAAAACTTAAATAGCAAAACCTAACATTTTTGGTCTCTTTAATCAATCATTCAAGAACAACTCCTAAAAGTATCATCAAGTTCTGTGCTCCCAACTTCATCCAAGAGCATTTCTTGGTTGCGGCATTCTCGACTGCAAAAAGCCTTCTCACCTCTACACGAGACATTAAACAGACAATGAATCGTCATTTGAATAAAACAATCGAAAAAATGAGTTAAGGGTAGGATACACACAACGGCTATAAACGTTTAATCAAAAGTAGAATTAGAAACACTAAACAAACAATAAGCTGTATGTACAGTTTTTGTGATTATTAAGAGAAGCATGCAATCCAATATCTTCGTCTTCAAACATGAAACTTCTAATAATTGACTAAGTACCTGTTTGAGACCGTCTTTTAGAAGAGCTAAAAGTGTTTTTTTGATGATCAAAGCACTTCTGATTACGCTAGACAGAAAAACTTATAAACATCGTAGTAGGTCGTAGAAGTGTGTTCTATCTAGGATATTCTTCAAGAAAAAGCACATACAAGTGCTTTTAATAAAAAACTTACAAAAGCGCTTATGGACAGAAATACTTGCCACAAAAACAGTTTCAAAGTAATCGTCTGAGTAAGAAAGGGGCCATTGAAACGAACCTGTAAATGTAGATGTCAATCTTCTGGTCAAGATTCTTCTTGCATGTGTAACAAAAGCTAAGAAAATTCTCAGAACACGAGCTCGACTGATCTGAAAAAGTATGGTAACTTTCCACAATGCAGTTATCAAATATGTGAGTCGTTCTCGGATTCGCCCCACGAGAAATCACACAAGTGTAATCCTCAGAAAGCTCCATTTCACTTCTCTCACTCACACAACCACACCCTGAACCCGAATTCGAACCCGAATTTGGGTTCTCTGTTTGGATGCCTAAATTAACAGACCCAGTTTCTGAAAACTGGGAATTCTCAGTCTTGGGGATTTGAACTCTGAGCTTAGTGCCAAACAGGACCTTACGGTTACTGGTTTTTGAAATTTTGTCTTCAAAGTTTTCATCTTTTAGTGTTTGAAGCATAGCAAGGCCAATGCCTTTGGCATCAGATTTTTCCCATAAGGGTTTGTTTCCGGATTGAGTTTTTGGGGTTCTGGGTTGGATTTGATCTCTCGAAAACGGGTATTTTCCGAAAGCAAATGGCTTGGTAGTGTCAAGAATTGAAGTTGGGCTGATAAAATTTGGATCGTTTTCAGAACTGCCCTTTATTGTGAAGCCTCTGAACCTTGGAGAATCGAAAAAAGATGGGATGTTCGAGTAGTTCTTTTGAGTTGGAGATGGTTGAGAATCCGCCATTAGAGGTTGCTTGCTGGTCACTGCTCTGGATCTGTTCCTCAGCATTACTTTGCTCTATAGCAAATGATCAAATTAATCACCGCAAAATAGGGAAAAAAAAAAAAATATAATCCGAGATATGCATGAAAGATGGTAACAATATTCGAAAAGCGGTATTTGGGAACTTACCCTAATAGTCCGGCTATGGAACGAACGTCGCTCAATGTCAATACCACTTTTGGGCATCAAAAGTAGAGCAAAATTAATCCAAGATTGCCACGAGAGATATTAGCAACAACAAAGAAAGTACATATAACTTAGTACTTACTTCACTAGGAAGAAAAAGGGAAAAAGGGAAGAAACTCAGAGGAACAAATGTGAAATGGGTTTTTGCTAAATCTCAGTGGCCTCCATGGCTGAAAGCTTAAAAAAAAAAAAAAAAAAAAATGAAGTGGTGGTCTTTTTTTTCTTTTTTCTTTTCAGTTGGGGTCATTTTTTGGGGGGATTGGAACAAAATTGGGACTCAAATTCCCATCATAACAAAGGGCATGCATGCCATGTGATCGGGGCAGGGAAATATAAGAAGAGAGCAGCTCTGCGATTTGCAGCAAAAGAAGTTTTCTCTCTCTCGCTCTCTCTCTCTAAAAAAAAAAATCACCTTTGCTTAGTGGGTTTTGCATCCCATCCATCAACTTCACCTCCTCTTTATTCAGTTTTCAATTCCTGTGAAAAAAACATCAGGGCAGGAATTTTCAACTTGGCCAACAGAGAAAGTGAAAGATGATAAGGGACAAGACCCCCTGTTTTAAAGGGAAAGAGAAGGGTTGGGTTTAGTGAGCCTTTTCTCTTTTTTAAGTGTGAGAAACATGATAAAATTTTTAGCTGGACTGGTCATGTCATTTATAAGACAATTCTAAATATAAATGAGAGGTTGTAATCAATGGCGAATTCATAATTTGAACATGAGGTGGTCCAGGTTAAGGTATACTAGACGTTAGTCGAGGGGCGAGCCGACGTCTAGCGTCTATGCACCTAAAATTATATTTGCATTGACAATTTGAGTTTATTATTTTAATTAGGTATATTATTTAACATGTGGCATACTAAAATATCATAATTTTTACTTTAGTAGTGAATTTGATGGTATGCGGTGAAAGTTTAAGTGACTATGAGTTCGTAGTACGTTACGAAATATTTTTCAAACGTCGTATGAATTTATAGTGAATTAAAAAACTAACACGGTCAAACCTATGATATAAAAAGTATTATTTGAGTAATATACCATATCTTTATTAATTAAATACTAGGTGGCATAACCTGATTGGACAATAATTAAAAAAACAAAAGATAAAAATGAGGAGTTGCTCACATGAAAAATAGAGAGAGAAAGTCTTTCTTCTACCAAGGTCCAAAAACAGCAGAGCCATGTGGTTCTTCGTCTAAAATTAGATTTTTCTTCTTGGTTTAAAGTTTCTATTGCACAACATATGCACATCCATGGTGATCTTCTCTCCCAGCACATGCTTAGACCGTTGGATGTTCCTCGAAAGGTCCTCACATACGATTCTTCGGGCTTTCGAGTGGTCCTGGGACCACCGCATACATGAGTGAATCCACCCCTTGTTGTAATGGACATTTGTAAAATTGACGAAAGTCTTGAATTGGCCAATTATATCTAGTTCATCGGGGTAAAATAGCTAAAAAGATAGTTGATAAAGGAAATTGACAATTAGGTTATAGGTTTGGAGTAATCCTCCATCTAGTTTAAGAGTAATCCACAATAAAAGGGAGTAACTTAACATATAATGCAAAATTCCTTAATCAACCAATGTAAAATTCAGGACTTTTACAAATTTCCTATATTTTAATATTTTGTGTTTCATCATCTGTATACGGTCCTCATAATAATAATAATAATAAACTTAAAAATTACCTACGAATGACATGATCAAACTGTCATTTCTTAAAACTTCTTATATTTCAATACTTGTGTTCTACAGCTCTTATACAGTCTTCATAATTGTAAAAAAAACTCAAAAATCACTAACAAATGACGTGCCATATGCCAATTTTTTCGAGAAACAAAAGGAGGCGTGTGCATGAGAAATTGTGGTTTTGACCACAGAGCCTCAAAACCCAGAAATTCCAATTTTGCTTCTTTTTAATAAACTTCTTTTCGTAGTTTTCTCATATGATTAGCTTTCTCTCTAATAAAATAGGCATCCCATTTCTCAAACAGATAGAATTTTGTCTTTTGTAAAGAGTCTTTGTGAGTGTATTTTGTCGTGGCTGGCTTGGACTTTGTGTGAAAGTCTCTGTGTGGACTGTGCAGTTACGAATGCAGAAATAAACGCACGCACTCATAGGAAACGTTGAGCTCATCCCTACGTTTCTCATTCATTTATATATATATATTCACCATGCAAAATGTTATATATTTTATAGTTTGGTAATTTCTATGCACAAATTATTTGTGCTATTTCTGGACATGAGACTGTTAGTGTAATATCGGATATATCTTTTCTTATTACGTGATTACAAACGGTAAATCATGAGTACTATTTTATTGGAAGAATTGCAATTAGTAAGGCCGAGTCAATTATAGGCTTTTTTAGGATTTATTATGCGAAAAGGAACTTTTTAAAACTTAGAGTTTGAAAAAATTATTGAATGAATTATCATTTCATAGTTGGACACGACATGATGACACGCGGCTAAATGCTTACTTCAACTCCAACAATCAACTACAAAATCATATTTGGAAAAACCTAAAACTTAGATTTTTAAAAAAGTTACTGACTAAATTATCATTCAACAGTTGGGCAAAACAAGATAGCATGCGGCTAAATACACTTTTCAACTCCAACTATCAACTATTTTTGGCTTTTCTTCTTCATTTCAAAATCATTCACCGAAATTCACTCACTTCACTCAAATCTCTCCATCTAACTTTTTTCCTTAATCTCTCAAGCGGCACGATCGCTAGCACTTGCCTACCAAATAAGCAAACTTAGACAATGACTACTAAGCTTTTATACTTTGCCCAATCAAAGAAAAAAAGTTCTGAATTCGCCAACGACAATTAGTAAGTTTCGTAGTAAGACAAACCTGTTGTATGATAAAATCACTTCCACGACTCATCCTCTTGATTAACCTAAATTAGGTTAAAAATTGGGAGAATACCAAAATTTCATGAAGCAAAAAGTTAAAATACTAAAGAAGTTTTATACATATGATAAAACAAGCATATCAGATGTGCTACAGTACTTGTGTAGGACACACTTACTTTTCTTTGCACATATAATTAGAAGAGTAATGCGAAGATAACTTTCTCAAAATGAGACTTTTTATAGACTCTCTGCTATCTCACAATTTAATGTTAATTCTCGTGTTAACATTATAAAATATTGTGCTAAAAACATGAGGTGACAGAGAGTTTCACCTTTGAAAGGGTCTCCATAGCATTTCTATAGCTAGAAATATTAATCCATTCATCCTTTAGCGGATTTCAAATTTTGAGTTTAGTCTAAAATGTCCGGTCTTTCCCAGTACTATTTAAATGTCGTCAGTTTATATGTTATCTTTGAACAATTTAGCTTTGGGACCCCAGAGTAGTCTAGAACTTTCAGTTTACGCCAATAAAAATCAAGTTTCTATAGAGGCCATGTCCTCGCAACATGAAAAAGTTGGTCCAGAATTAACATGGTAAATCTATCCTATCCTTGACTTTGTTTTTCCTACACTTCACACTCTATTTCTTGATACAATATTCAAAAAATTAGAAAATGCGTTTTATAATCATCTCGTTTTTAATTTTTGTGTTGATAAATAGAAGGAAAATACATAGAAAATGATGGATGAAGAATAGTGAATGAAGAATTTTGGGAGAGCGGTGGAAGAACTGTATAAGAAAAAAAAAAACAATGAAAATTAAAACAAAAAATAAAAAAATATTAGATTTTATTTTCATCAATTATTCTTTGTTTCTTCCTATCCCTCCCATTACCTTCTTCACCTATCACTTCCCCTCATATATATATATTTTTTTTTTTTTGAGTCTCAAGCACGAAAAAAAATAAAAACTAAAAAGTTATCAAACGAGCTAAATGATTAGGTTCATCTACTTTGCCGTATTTTTCATTTTGTCTGTGTCATATCTGAGTAAGCATTCGTGTAATTCACCCCACTTTTTCCTTGACTTGAGAGATCAAATCGTAGAGAAGTTATACAATTTTATTTTTATATACTTTCTAAATGAGTTTTTCGACTAAGCAATACCAGATAGACAACGTTAATTATCAAGTATTGTAATTAGTACTTGTCATTTCCATTTCGGTTTTAGCTTCAAAACTGTGCCAAGTTAAATTGCAAGAACTTTTTATTTCAGTTTCACTCAAAATCGCACCAAATCGAATCATTCCTACCCCTCATTGCTTATATCATTAGTCTTGCAAAGTATCGGTGCAGGCAATCACTTGTTAGACCAACCCCCCCCCCCCCCCCCCCCCCAAAACCTCTCCAATGCATGCCAAATTATTGGGCTAAATGCCAAATAATTTTTTTGGGCCAAATTCCCCCCGGATTTTCCCCCCAGCGCAAGTGGACTCGCTGGCCCTTGGGCCAGTCTCGGCCCGCTCACTAGCGTACGCGTCCCACGCGAAGGGTTTGCAATCCGTTCCCGACAGGGTGGGCCCCGCTGTCAGCGGGCTGTCGGCCACCTGATAAGACCCCAACGACTATTTTTTCAATCCAACAGCCTTTTTTCACGGACCGTTGGTAGATCCAACGGTCCCAATTCAAATTTGATTTTTTTAAATATGTTAATTTAAAATACATTGAATCCAACGGCTGAGATCGAATATAATCAAATCTAACGGTAAAAAAAAAGATCTAACGGTCCAAATTTAAATCCAACGGCTAAAATAATTTTAAAAAAAATTATTTAACTGAAAATTCACCAAAAAACTCTATAAATACCTATGTATTTATCGGAATTTAAATTTTTTTAGATTAAAATGTTCATAAAATTAATTTACGATAGTCTACATATTTATTTAAAAAAAAAAAATAATTTAAGATAAAAAATAGCCTAAGTTTTATTCTTTAATAATCCCGGGCTAAAATTTTAGGCCAGAACCATTGGAGCAGAAAAGCTATTTTTGAGCTAAAGCTAAATTTTTCGGGCTAAAATATTTAGCATTTAGCCCATGCATTGGAGATGATCTTATCGGAACGAAATCTGTCAATTTCCGAGGGGGGGGGGGGGGCGGCGCCTCTGGGTTTGGCCCAATTATGCTATTAGGGTTTATGGGGCTTGCTTGTTTGTTAGCTCTCGAATAGGTGACTAGTGGGGACCTTCAAAAATTAAAATGGAAGTGGCTAGAGTGAGTGGGTGGGCCCACTGAGAGTAACGGGTAGAAAGAAATTGTTCGATTCTTTCTTTCGCACCGGAGGAGACGTACAACCGATCCCAACTCCTTTGCCGTTGGTTACGTAAACCTGTGGGGGCCTTTGACAAAAATGACATAAAAATCTGTGGGAGCCGTTTTGTTTTTTCAAATGCAATGGTTCTGAGGTGAGCGATTAGCTATAGAACATAAGAGGTGAACGATTTTGGTATTAAATTAGTATTCGTAATATTTAAAGTTAAGATCTTTTATTTGTAAGTGAAGATGACTAATCTTGCATTGGTTTTCCAATACGATAACAACGTCACCAATTATCAACTTGCCATCGTCCTCATTGGCGATAGAGGTGGACTAGGCGGACTTGTTGAAGGTGATCATATCATCGCCTAGCGCATCTCTATAGTTGTTATCGTCATTGGTGGTAGAGATGCAATAGGCGACCATGACGGATGCGCTCATATCATCATCGAAAAATTATTGCTAAATATCACTGGACTGTAATGTTAATGACGTTAAATCTGATTTAACTCCACTTAAAAATCAATCTGGATGCGTACTGTGTGAACCCCACATGGACCCGGGTCCAACGCTTAGGCCTAAGTTTTAGGTTTCAGTCAAAATGTGGGCTACATCGTGATACAGGATTGCAGTGTGTACTTTCTAACTCAAGAGAAAGTGATGATATATGTAACGAAGAAATGGGAAACAAAATCATTACTATTTGTATAAGTGGCTTTAATAATTTGCTTTTCAGATTTTTACCGAAATGACACAACAAATAAGAAAGCAAACAAAAGGTTGTTTATGCTCAAATAGTTACATTCGAAAAAGAAAAAAAAAAAAACTCAAAAGTGCTTTTAGAAAAATAAAATAAACAAATTGATAGGGTATGATTGTTAATATGAAAATCTCATTTATTGGTATTATATGTTCACTTACCTCCAATGAAAAAAGCGTTTTGTAAGTCCCCAACTTTTCTAAGAAGTTGCTTTTAAAAAAATATAAGCCACCCCAAACCAACAAAAAATGTGATACAAAACTTGGCATAAGAGGAAATTGATTGTGTAACACATCTCTTATTACAACTGTGAAATAGTTGTCGTTTTTATGACTTGCAATCTTTGACCAACCCAAATACGAGAGATTTTTTTTAGCGTCATCAGTTATATTCAACCATTAATTTATCTCTTTGTCTTATGATGATTTCTTCTAACGTGATGAGAGAAATAGATGTAGATTTTCTCTGAAAACCTAACTCTCTCTCCTTCAATGATATGAAAGTAGTAGGTGGGAATATGTGAATGCAACACACTCGAGGCATCGTCCAAATATAGGGATGGATAGCGAACCACTCGAGATGTCTTGATCGATGGGGGTGAAAACTTAAGATAACAAATGAGCCCACCGCAATTGCTATCAAACAAGTTTCAGTCACTTTCACCGTTGCCAAGCGCCATTAATATGATCTCAAACAAGAGAGAAATTTTTCATCGCGTTGAAAATACATCATTCGACACAAAATGTTAAATGGTTGAATTTTTATTTTAAATATCTTACCGTTTATATTATGATATTTTGTACACGCATCATGTTCTCGGTCCACTAAAAAATCTCTCCAAACAAGATAATGTTGTAAGTCAATTATTTTTTGGTAAGCCTCAATTCTAGAGAGAGAAAGAAAGAAAGATAAACACAATGCATATTTGGTTTATTGACTTTGCTCAATTCCTCAAGGCATTGATAATTTTTTCATGGATAAGATAGGATTATATTGTTGGCACCAAGTCGACTGATTTGGACATTTTATCATCACGTAAAAATATAGTTTGAAAAAGAAAAAGAAAAAGAAAAGCTAATTACATTTTAAAGTCTTTGTTTTATGTGACTTGCGGAATTTCAATTTTCTTATATTGCACCTTTCTGGTTTTGAAATTATTTCAATTTATGCTTTTTGTCGTTTTGATCATATGATCCTCCATTATATTGTTGACGTGACAGAAGTAAGACTCTTGGTATGAAAATGTGTGATTGATTTGCCATTTTGAAATATGAAGCATTGAGTTAGAAAAGCCGAAGCTCCAATTTAGGTCTATGTTGTGCAATTAAGGCTTCCATATCGACTCCCATACTTGCTATGTCATTAATTTAGAATGATCAGACAATCAAACACGTGAAAGATATAAAGTGATACGATTTCAGAACTTCACGATGCAATGTAAGAAAATCAAAATCTCATAACTTCTTTTGAAAATTACTCAAAACTTAAAATGCGTAAAATATAGTTAGGCAAGAAGAAAAAAAAAAGGTTATTGGATTAAAGTAAATGATTAGTTTACTAAGACATGATTATGTGATCCCTTTCGATGTCTTCCATTTGTTTTTACGTGATGATTTGTAATGACTATGTGGAAGGAGAGAAATGAAAGTGGGCAATGAGGTGGAAACGGGGCCCAAATTTGTATTTTAGTGGAGTAATGCATTAGGATAATCAACTTTGACTAATTAGGAAAATCAACTTTGATTAATTAAGATAACCAACTATCCGAATAAGGATAAAAATGAAGGTACTTAACGCTTTTGGGGTTTATTAAGATGATAATTACAA
The DNA here is from genome assembly GCA_036320875.1 of Cotoneaster glaucophyllus. Taxonomy (NCBI): domain Eukaryota; kingdom Viridiplantae; phylum Streptophyta; class Magnoliopsida; order Rosales; family Rosaceae; genus Cotoneaster; species Cotoneaster glaucophyllus. Next base: position 29,518,199 of record CM070061.1, on the reverse strand, counting down.
AATGTTCAGAACACCTGGTGGATACAGTAGACAATTCCCGGACGGATTTTTCTGTCTGTATTGCGACTGTGAAGACCTAATTAGGTAAGGATAAGGTGTTAAATTTTCACATATGCGTTATGCATTCAGAACTTTTCCTCCTTTCCAAAAAGAATAGGATAAAACCACTAACTCGATCAAAATTTAAGGAGAGAAATTATATGTCACACGTGAAAAGAGAGATAAAATATAATGATGCATTACGGACACTTCTTGACGGGTAAGTTAATTTCTTCTGCATGGTAGTCGACTTCAAAACCATGATGTTTATGTAAGAAACATGCATGTCACAAGAGAAGAGAGACGGACACAAGGTGTATAATAGACCTTCTGATGGGTTAGTTATTTCCTTGAGAGCGGTAGCCGACTTCAAGACCGTGATAGAGATGAACAATCAAGGTTAAATAATCCGAGTTACGAGTTAAATTAAAGGGTAATTAGTACAATAAAAACACCGTCGTTTGTATTTTTATTGAATTTAAATTTTAATGATTTCAGGTTTGATTTATTGTTTTCCTTCTAAAATCAATATCCAAAACATGTTTAGGCAAGATTCGATTAAATATCGATACCAATAATCCTCGTTTCTAACTACAAGAAAATGTTGATTTTGATTTTTTTTTAACAAACGATATTATCTACATTAGAGAGAGGGATGAACTTAGTCTCACAATGGACTAACATATGGTTCAAACTCGTTTTTGCAAGATCGAACTTAGGATTTCTCACTTATGAATGAAGAAGAATACTATAGTACTAAGTGTTTGTTGACTTTAATTGTTTGGCTTAAAGAAGATACAATCCCTTCATTTGCTGTAGTAGGTCCATAGTCCGTGTTTTGCAGGTAGTGGGTTGTACCACAAAGGATCCACCGTATTGCACACAAAATTTGAGGCATTGGAAGCGTTCAAGAATTGACCACTTTTTTTTTTTTTTTTTCAAGAAAACTTAGGTACGGGGATCCCATCACGTTATAGGTAAGTCAAACTTTCACAAAAACATACGAGCCCTGTATTTCGGTCTCAATGATCCCACATTGGTCTCAGATTGTACAAGAACAGTCCTACTGAAGATTCTCTACAAAACTCTATCAGGTAACAATTATTGTAGTTAGAAGCAATCACTTGAATACAAACATGAGAGTAGAAATCCTCTCCTAATCTCTATGTCAGAGCTCAAGGATCAAGAGACCTAGGCCGTTGAAGAGAGAGAGAGAGAGATTCAAACCCTTGGTTTGTCCGAGGTGGGTTAGTGAACTGGACTGATAAACTAGAAACTTAAAATGAATGGTCCGAATCTCTAGATCCGTCGGCTCTGGACACATAGATCCGAAGTGGATCTCAGTTGCAAACGTGGCTCAAAATTATTGACTCTTTAAGTTGATTGCAACTTGCAAAGGCGCAGATTTTCTAATCTCTCAAAACAATACAACCATTTTCTTACAAAGATATGAAGAAAAATAAATCCCTAGGGTTACACAAGCTAATAGTAGCACAAGTAGTTCACAGTAGGCCTTCTCAAAACCGATTTCTGGAGGAGCTTTTGCCGGTTTTGGAATCCCATCACTGCTTGAGTTTCTTATCATTTCTGGTTCTCTTTCTAAACTCTCGATTCTCCGTAGAGTACTGCTTTTTTATCAACAAATTGCTCATGGATGTTTTCAAAGCCTCAGCAGCTGTCAAGAAAAAGTTATCGTCAAATGACACTCTTCCCTGCAGCTTCTCGAGCAATTTCTCACCTCCGGGGATCTCAGCGTCTTTCAAAACAATTGGTCCATGCTCAACTGAATCAGGACTGGTTTCCTTAACGCCAGAGATAACCTTGACACGGGCCACACAAGGGTATTGAGAATCATGCAAGTTAGAGGCACCCGTTACCATCCACAATAATCCTGACGATAAGCTAGTTCCCAAGCTTGTAGGAATAAAGGCATCTCCCTCGATAGAAACCACCTGTTTGAATCACACGAAATGTCAATGTCTACTTTATGTGCACGTCATGATAGATCTTCAGCAATTTAGCTCAAAGGAGCTATATTTCATGCTAATGAGGTAGTTAAGACTTAAGATAAAGGGGGTTAACAGGAAGGGCAAATGATAAAAATCAATGGTAACGCTATGCAAGACGTAAAGTGTTTAAAGAAGAAAAATTCTTGTGAAGTAAATTCAATTACAACTGCCTGATAACAGGTCAACGTGTGCTTTTATACGGATGCATACTTACAGTTCATATTACTTGACTAATCGAGATCCTTACCTTGGCGACATGGAGTGTTTTAGCAGAAAGATCACAGCTCAATAATATTATTCCTTGCAAACTACAATGGAATATCAAATTGAGGATCAAGTAATGAAATAAACAACCGCACAACGAAAGAAGAGATAAAATCCAACAGATAGAAACTTGCCTTTGAACAGCCACTGCAATAAGGGTGCTATCTGGGATGGTGCACAAATCTGTAACGGCCCCATGGCACTCTTCTATTCCATTGGACTCTAAAAGTCCTGCCTTCAGAATGAAATCAAGTAAACAGCATGCCAACAGAAAAATTACAAGACTCTCGTACCGCTAGTAGTATCAGCTAAAGAAATAGGAAAATTTTAGCCGAACATGCTAAAGTATTTCAGAAACAACAAAAAGGTGAATGGGAATCCCAGGAAACATAGAACTATTGAAGTACCTTTTCTCTGATATTACATGTGTTTAGGAGAGATCCTGAGGAAATATCCCATAGACGAACCTGCAAAATCAGAGTGGATCAATTACTCTACCGTACACAAGATGCATGTGGAAGCAATTCAAAGACCATGAGTTATTACGATTGCTTACTGTCGAATCACCACTTCCAGAGATAAGAAACCCCAGGGGGTATTCCTGAGTGCAAACAAAGGCAAGGCATGAAACAAACCTGACAATAGATGCACGAAAGTGAAGATAAGTGAAAGTTTAGTAACCAGAAGATTTCCTAAACATGTTTTAGATAGAATTGCCAAAATTAATACGAAACACTGAGCCCTGTATATTTAATTTCGAGTTCACTGCATGTTTTGTGCATATCGGGTTGAAGTTTAAAGGAAGGACTTGACTAAGTACATAGCAAATACGACTGTTTGCATAAAGCTTCTTCCTTAATCTATATTGTTTCTCTGTTGTCTTATAACAGAAGAGATAGCAACTCACTCTGTATGACCAAGGGAGAAACTTTGTATCTCGTGAGCTCCATCTAAAGGCTTCTTGGGAAACACTGTAACCTGCCAAAAGAAAAATCATGTAAATTATGTGCAAATGTAGCTATCAGATTATTCAAAAGGATTGTAATGTTGGATTACTCGAATTTTGAAATCCCGGTCAGCACTAACGAAAAATCGTCCATCTGGTGAAAATTCCTGCCAAAATTACAATGTTAATTACTACTCATCTCATGAATACCATGCGGTCATAGAAACAATGTCCACCTACGATATAAGAACCACTATTATCTACGTGTGAGTAAGATACAAAGAAATGCCGAGCAACAGAAGACAACTCACCAGGCTTGTTATGATGCTACAATAGTGAGAAAGCAGCGGTGCCGCCTTCTTACTAACAGAAGCTTGATCTCCATCAGACACATCCACATCCACATCCACAACCCAAACAACCCCAAACTTGTCAGCAAAACAAACATAGGAACCATCATTGCTTATGACAACTGCACTCACTCTTTTCTCTGAGCACCTATAACAAAAAAACACAGAAATTACCCTATTATTACGTTGATATGATCCTCAAAACCACTCATAAGATTACCACAATGTCATGGGTGTCTCAATATTTTTTTGTAAAGATGAAGTTTGAATAACTTACACAGTAGTAATGCAGCGCCAAGATTCAGTCGACCAAATCTTGACGGTTTTATCATCACCAGCCGACACAAAAAGCTTCCCGTCTGCTCTGAAGCGAATGGCTCTTATCGAATCCTTATGAAGAGGACTACCAGAATTATCTGCCAAAGGAACCGCACAACCCCCACTGTCACACAACCATATAATCAAACAGTTATTTCGCTGAAATCGATTAATTTCTCATAAACTCACATAAAAACAGCCAATTAACTACATAAATACAACAAGAAACTGAATTTACAACATCCAATTTTCCTGACAAATTAATCAGAGCCAAACAGAGCTTAAAGTTCAAAACTTGACCAAAACTGACACTTGTTCTACATGTAGAATTGAAACTACACAGAGACCGACGTCGTTTCAATCTTCAGGGACTCACAATTGAACCGTGTTGTACTTCAACAAGGCCAATTTTTGAAATCCAAAGCAACAATGCACAGAGACTAGGGGGAAATTGCTTACCGGAGGTCGAAGACGCGGAGGTCCGACCCGACGGCGACCGCGACGGAGCTCTGGGTAGGGTGGACTGCAATTAAGGCTGGAGCCACCTCAGAATCCTTGTTGGTCTCTCCGTTTTGAATCGGAGTGTCCTCCATTGTCGCTCAGAGAGGGCTCTGGTTCGCGCTCGTCCTCTTCAGGGGATTTAGTTTGACACCAGGTTTATCTTTTGGGTTTTGTAAAAAGCCCATCTAATTGTATTTGGGCCCAATGGCCCAATGGAAAATAATAAAATATTCGGTTTGAAAATGGTTCGATTGCAAATTTGAAACTACGTATTTGTTTGGATCACTTCTTGAAGGGTTGAAAGTGTTTTCTTCGGACTTTGTTTTTTTTTGGAAACTGGAAATAACCATAACGAGGGCCGGAGCCAAAAGCTCAGGGAGGCCTACCAGGAGGCAACAACCAAAGAAAACAAACAGAAAGCAAAGGAAAGGGGAACAAAGGCCAAAAACAATTACAGAGGACACAAGAGGCCATCCTTGTTCAAAATATGCACTCCTTCTTCAGACTTTGTTAGGCAGAAAACTTTTAAGCGTATTTTTGGGAGAAGCACATAAATTTAAGGAATTTTGTGACATTTTATAATAAAAACACTTTTGATCAAAAGAGCTTTTGAGCATAATTGATTTTAACAAAAACAGTTTCAAACGAGCCTATGATATTTAACTTTAGTTGGTCGTGTAACTTGTGAGAGAAACTACAGTAGGGCAGCTTTCTCATAGAGTGAGGCTAGTGTGTGGCGGTAGGCAACTCTCACATGGAGCGAGACTGGTGTGTGGAGTTAAATGAGACTAGAATGAAGTGGCCAGTGTCCCTACCCTAATTGGCATCGTGTTGGATCAGCGTATCATAATTATAATAATCGAACAAACTATGAAATTGGGTTGAACAACATAGGTTTCCCCATCTAATAAACATGAATGAAAGAAATTTAAATAAGTTGCGGACATACATTAAGATTCTTTGCTCAATTATCCAGGAAACAAAACAAAAGAAAACAAGAGCTTGATCCATGAGATACTTCATATAATTCTTGTACTACTAAACTGTTACCTCTTCCAAAGGCGCTTCGGCCTTTTACCGTGCTACCTTCGGATATAGGAGTTCCGAGGGGAACTCAAGTCGTACCATGACACAAAGCCGACCGGCGATAACAAAAAGGCAGATGGCATATGGCCAATTCCTTCTAGCAGGAAAGAAAAGCATCATGAAGAACACCTACGAAACAACAACAAATAGCGACCAGAAATGAGACCTAAATTCTCAACTGTGCACAACCATAAACACTTCCTTTGCAACGTGTCATTGGAGCTGCCTGGCGCCAAGTTGGTCTTTCACCTCCGATCGTGAGAACATCAACGTCTGATATTTGCTTGATTTCAGAGGTCCCATGTTCAGAGAGAATCACCCCACCAATCACATAAATTTCGTCTCCTAGCCCAGCCATTGCAAACCCAACTCTGCCACCAAACTCAGAAGCCGAAACCAATACCTTCACTGATTCTCTGTCTTGCCTGGAGATAACTCCATGGCTCATCACATAAAGTGCACCCTTAATGACTGTCATTGGACCCTGTTGCCAACCATAATCCTCTACCGTCCATTGAAGCCCCACATTGTCGAAGACTTGCACCGTTGATAAACCCCTGTGCAAGACGTACATCTTTTCTCCAATCACTATCCCTGAGCATGCAGCATTATGAGATAAATGTAGATCAGGAATTGGAGCCCACACATCGTTGTCAGGGTCATACATTTCTGCTAAAGAGATTGATTTCCGACAGCTGGTTAAACCCCCTGAAACAACAATCTTTCCACCTAAAACACAGCATGCAAACATTGCACGAGGAACAAGCATAGATGCACGTGGGCTCCATCGCCTAATTACAGGATCGTATGACCAAACCTCATTGGTTGAAAAGGTACCATGGTCACCAGTCTGTGGGTCAACGGCATCACTGCCACCACCAAGAACAAACAGTTTTCCAGCAGTTGAGACAGTGCCGAAGTTGGAAAGGTTTTTTATTTTAGAGGGGAGAACAGGGAGTGTAATCCAAAGGTCTCGACGAGGATCATAAAGCTGCCATAAATTATCTGGTTCATTAGCAGACACGCATAATAGATCCTCACATGAGCCAACTTCCTTTCGAGCTCTAAAAAGTTCAGCGCTATGAATGGCAGCTTGCCAGGAACGAGAAACAAGCTCCAACTTGGGATGGAGATAGAAGGGAACCCATGCAAGGCACCTAAGGGCAACAGCGTCGGGAAGACCTTCTATCAGTTGTTCAGACATAATAATCACAGTTCATCTGTTTCAGATGATTCTTCACTGCTGATTGTTGCCACGCGAGGGCAGGACCGCAAAACAACCTGAAACATCAAAATATGAGGTTATGCAGAGAAGAGATATTCATTTCGAATTTTCAAAATCAAAGAATGTGCACAATAAAGATCACTGTATTTTCTATCAAACTTCATTAAGTAATCCCCCAATAAATGAGATAAGTTACAACAAAAACTTTTAACAAAACCTCAACATTTGAAATCACCTTGTCACTTGTGTTGCAACTTTCAATGCCCTTATGTGCATATACTGCTACAAAAGACAATCAGTGTAACATAATCTCAAAATGAAATGGGTCTTATCACCGACCCAAAATAAAAGGAAAAAAAAGTCATCATTTACTAAAAGCATCTATCATCCTCATGAGACTGCTAAAACATCCTAAAGGACCTTTACATTTGAATCCTCAGAGCATAAGTGACAGCATAAAGAGCATAAAATGTTCTTTAATTTTCAAAATGTCCGAACATAATGTGCTTCACTCAAATGCACGCTATCATGTAAACTAAATGTCGTAGAAGGCAGTTTTCTCAACTAGAAAACAGAGAAAAGGAAATGTGGAGCAAGAAAATAAACCGTGATGCTCAAAAGAAATAGGAAAAGACATAACAACTAAAACAAAATAACATAAGGTAAAACTAATTCTGCACAATACAGGATAAGAAAACAAATGCCAATGTTAGAAATCTAAGCCACAGAGATTTGTTAATGTACTGATACCGTAATATAGCCAAAACATAGCTGCATATGACTGCTCTCTGTTACTTACCAGTTTTAGTGAGTCGTAAACAAAACAATTCTCTTCCCTATGCAGAAATCCCTACAAAAACAAAGACAAAGTTTAAAAATTTGAACTTTGAGATAGAATAGCTTGTATAAACGATGTTCAAAACATTAAAACTAACAAGTAATTATAGATATCTCACAGTACAAGACTACCCACATTCAAACACATCAGACAAACTCATAGCATTTCAAATAAACTAGTTGTTGGTCCGAAAATTCTCACACATTCAAGGATACACCACTGTCAGCTATGGCATAACTATTTGGCTTAATGTGGATTTACACACTAAACGAAAATGCATTGGTGCCAATCCTATTAACTTTGTAAGAGATATTTCTTATCAATTCCAAATGTGAAAACTAAAACCCCTGCTCAAACAAGAACTAAGGGAATAGGTAATTCGCAAATTCAATCAGACTCCACCCTTTAAGAATGCTTTTGCCTCATGCAACCAAATTGGTATGAACTCACATGCATTACTACTTATGCAACAAAAGCATGAAAATTTTGTTTCAAATTTCAATCCAAAAAACAGAACCAATCAGATTCATGAACCAATTGATGCCCAAAGCACACAACTTTGAATCTCAATCCCTACTATTACACTAAAATTCTTGACTTTTAACACAAAACCCACCTCCAATCCCACATAACAAAAACTGGGCAATCAATAATTTCAGTACTAACTAAAAATTTACCACAATTCACCCAAAATTATGGTAAAAAAATGCAAATTACAACTGAAACCACTCTAATCACATATTACAATTTCTTTTTCCTTGCCCATGAGAGAACGGGAGAAAGATAGAGGGAAAGTGGATGTACCTGTAATACGGGAACCGGGTGAAGAACACAAAGATTTGTGCTTTGCTGCTCAAATTTGTAGAGTGAGAGAGAGAAAGAGGGTAGCGTTTGGTTTTCGAGGCTGAGAGGATGACTTCTCAGAGCTGTTATTTTGTGCGTGCTGTTTGTCTGTAAGGTAACGCGAGAGAATTCGAGCGTTACAGCGACGGATTGGAAATTGGGGAATTTTTTGGGAATTTTCTGTGTTCTTTTCTCTTTTTTGTTTTTTTCGAAATTTGTTCTTTTCTCTTTCACTTAACCCTAATAACCGAATAAACATTTGTGGATATTCCTAATTTCCTAATTCCTCTTTGCTTCTGATTTCCTTGGCGCTTTGCCATGGCAATTTTGTTATTTTTGGTTAGGTTGAAACGTGCATGGCACATGCTTTCAATTACGATTAACAAAATTTTACCGTTCAAATATTTGTGGATTGTCTATTCACATGAGTAACATGCTACAATGAGAAGATAATAGCAGAGAGCCAAGAGTGATAGAGAGATCAAAAGCAATGTTTTGGGGTTTAGCATAAAGGTTTTAGATAAGTTCTTGTAATCGACTTATTAATAGTGCAGACGTTTTCTCAAGAGAGATCACACGAAAAGTAGGCAAAGTTCGTTGAATTTCACTAAATTTTTTGTGTTTATGTGTGGTGTGTTTCTTTTATTTTTCATATATTCCCTAGTATTATTTTATAAATTTGTTTAACAAAGAAGATCATCGATAAACAAGATCAATTAAGAGAGATTAAAATCAACGGAAGGTTGGATGCATTCATGTTTGATTGCAGAATAAGAGCCTTCCTTCCCGGCATAGGGGGCACAGTGACGGTCGGTCGTTTGCTGCGTGTCATGGAGAAATTTGACAGACCTACAAAAGTGCTTTTATAAAACGTTCTTTTGTAGAAGAACATTTTAGCATTTAATTTTGTGATTAATTTACTTAAAGAACACGATTATATTGGTCAAAACTCATATTTTGTAGAACATTTTATCATTTAATTTTGTGATTAATTTACTTAAAGAACACGATTATATTGGTCAAAACTCATCATTTTGTAGTTGATATGGTTGTTCTTTCATCTTCAGGATTGAAATTTGACTTCATTTGGAGGCTTCACCAACGTTTTACTGGTGAAAAGTTAATTAATCTGTTTGCTTCTTTTGGTACAAGCAATGATTCCAGTACTTGGTTTGTATTGTCCATGGAAAAGTAGAAAACTCAGTGGCTGTTCTATTTCAATTCGATAAGCAGATAGATAGTGAAACTCACGTGACAACAAAGATAGACACGAAGAGATATATAATCAGAAATAATGTAATCCATATACACTAAGCAATATACAAACCAGAAATCACGTACACTTACTGCTATTTGCTAATATGAAAGATAACCAATTCCATCCTTAACGTTCGATAAATTTTACTGTGTAACCGATGATATCCCGCTGTGTATAAGAATGAACACCAAAAGCCTACATTATGCAAAACATTGGACCAACAACATGGCAGAAAAGCTTAGTAATTGGATGTGGAAGTTGAGGCATATGACGCAATGAAGAGCAAGAAGAACAGAAGAGAAAATGCCATCTTGTTAGAATTTCCATCTGAAGACCCCATATGTGTTGATGGCACAGATTTAAATCCACTCCCTGAAGGGGAAGTTGGTGTTCCTGAAGAAGGAGAATCTGCTGAAAAATCGTGATTAAAACTTAATCAGCAAGTTTACTGAACCCTGCACAATCACAAAGATTAATAAAGTCATGTTGCACTCCTGTGTTATAGAATTACATAAACGGATAAACCAGAATAATAATGTTATTTAGATTCACGAATGTAAGAGAACCGTATCAGTAACGTGGTCGGTTTTGTGCGTCTAAAATGCAATACACAAAAGAGAATTGGTACGCAGAGGAGTACAGAATGATTTTTTTTGGAATGACAATAACACTTCATTTTGTATACCCAGCGGCCAACTGGGGGACATTGCAAGCAGAGGGGAGAGCCAAGGCCTGAGTCTGATTGATGTTCACACCAAGTGAAGAAGAACTCACTGAGAACCTCACAGAGGCAATGTGGCTGAGAGCTGACCACATTGGAAAACTGTGAGCAACATGAGGAAGATGGGGATGATGAGTTTCCTGTTACATAATTAAGGCATGCGGACTTGCTAATTATCACATTGGTGAAACTTGAAGATTGAGCAACGACGATGTCTCCTTCCCACAAAGCCATAAAAAGACCAAAGTTAGCACCATGAATTCAATTCATTAATCCTCCTCCTAGTTTCCATTTGCAAGTGAAATTAAATAATATTTATGTGAAATTTGAGAAATAAGGAGATGTTTGGTGATGGGTTTATCAGGGTTTTGTGTAAGCAAGAGGGGTTGGGATTTGTATATATAAAATGGGGGATTGAAGGAAATAGAGGCAGCTGGTTTTCTTTTGTTCCCCAACTTTTCCGACTTTGTATTAGATTTTGTTATTTATTAAACTAAAAATTTAGGAGGGGTTACTACTACGATTATAATCTATCTATAGTGGGAGGAGGCTTTTCTTTTGACTGTCACACATAATAAGTTCGTTACTAATTTATTGACTAGCACATTATGTGACTAAACCGCCATACTTCATAATCAGTGTAAATATCAACTTTGTTTGTGTAAATATAAATATATTGTTGTATAAAATAAACAATAAAAACTAAGAGGTGCAAGGAAATCTTTGGACCACATAAATGGTTTTTCTAGAACATGATGTCGTTTTAAAGTGGCCCAAATGGGAGATTAAGATCAAGCTTTAGGCCCTATAACTATAAGGGGTTGGGAATGTATCTACAAAGTTGAAGCGTAACAAAGTAAAAATCAAGTACCGCTAAATCAGATAATCATCTAACATTAATATCATTAATGATTTAATACTCGGTGAGTGGTTCCATTTTTTGTAAGAGTTTTGAGACTTTTGGTGTTCCACATCGGGGAACCTTTAGTTCCCATTGCCATTTATATAGGTCTAGTCCTTTATTCTAGTAATTAGAACTTGGACCTTTTGGAAATGGATTGAAGACTTGGGTCTTATGGTTGTGTGGATTAGACTTATATAATATAGCCTAAATACAATTAATATTAATTAATGACAAGGGCTTTGGAAGTTAAAATTAATCAGATTCATTAATTTTAATTTTGGATTAAGTTTTTAATGAATTTATTAATTAAAAACGTTTTGATTAAAAGACACTTTCAAATACGCTGAACATGTATTTGAAAGGATGTGAAACAACCTATATATTTGCAATCACAGTTTCCAAGTGACATCATCTTTTCTTCCTCCTTCACTTACGTACAAACTTTCCAGAGGGTAAACACACAAAGCAAATTCTCTAGAATTCTATAATTCAGTGCGGGTTGTCGAATTAGGTGGTAGTATCCTGGTCGAGCAGGCGTTGTAGAACCACAAGCACAAGAGTGAGACAGAAATATTGTTCGAAGGACATAGCTTTTGCGCTAGCCTCTACCTTTGAATCATTCAAGTTAGTATCATTTTAATTTCTGTATTTATTGTGTAACTTCATTCTGTATTGCAAGTATTTTTAAGTAATAAAATATAAGTAATTCAAGTTCTGTATTTCTGTTATTTTTGTTTCTAAATTGTTTTCCAACATTTTCTTTGTATTCCTTTTTTTTTTTTGTATTTTTTTTCTTCTAACATGACGATATTCAAAATTATTCTAATCTATGGAGAGCGGTATTTATGAAACTACGATTAAATTCATTATCAAATGGTATAAGTACAAATAAATGGTATTCAAGAGAGAAAAATAAAAAATGATCAGCTCCTAGAAGAGCACTCAAATGAAAGGAAATGAAAAAAAAAATGTAGTGAAATCGCATGCTCCAAATATCTGCAGAGAAGAAGACTCAAAATTTGGCCAGAGAAGAAGCACATGACATGACGAAAACGAGGAAGAGCACAAAGTGAAAAGGTGCTCTGTCGGCGCTTCCGTTGGATGTGTTACCGTCGCTGGATGGTACTGTTTTAGACCCTCCTCCTGCATGAACACATGTCATATTATCAGTATATATGTCGAGAAGTAAATTGACACTGTGACAACATAACGTAGCAGACCGTTAGAGGAGACAACATTGCTTGATGCATGTCTATTTATGGAATATATTTTCTACCTGAAGCTGAAGGAATGTCCGAGGCCGACGGCGAAATGGCACCTTCAGGAGTTGAAGCATCTGAAGGTGTTTCATTTGACGAAGCTGCTGGGGAACTGGCTGGAGGAGTTGATGAAGCTGAAGGTCCATTGGCACCTGCTTCAACAATAATCAAATCAGCTCCAAACTTATTTGTATTGTTGGGTCAATATATTATATACCTAAATAAGAGTAGCTATTTTGGCACTCCTAGTTTAACTTCTGACACTTCAAATTAATTATTTTATAACTTATGTATTATCTGCATTCATTGTCGAGTGCGAAGAAATAAACTGAGACTGCAAAAATCACTACTAAATAACTTCCAACTGACCTTGACATTGGCTAAGGGGAGGAGTTTTCACTTTGCAAGCACCGGGCAAGGACAAAGCAAGTGTTTGGTTTATGGTGATGCCCAATGAGGCGCCGCCACCGTTGAGCAACGAGCAAAGGCACTGTGGAGATGACTGGACAACATTAGAGAGCTGTGAGCAGCAAGAAGATGAAGGGTTTGATGAGTTTCCAGTAATGAAGTTGAGGCATGGAGCCAGGCTTGTGATTGTGCCGGTGCAGCTTGACTGAGCCATGGCTCCACCCAGTAGCATGGACCCAAGGACTAGGGCTAGAGCCATCTCAATCCCTTTGAATGCCATGGCCAACTGGACTTGTTTTAAAATAATGAGAAGAGATGGAGTTGGTGATTAAAATTTTAAAAGATGTGTGTGTAATTTGTATATTTCTGATTTGGGTTTGAGTGAGGAAGGATAAGGGATGGGATGGAAATTATATAGGGAATTCTTTTTTTTTTTTTTTGTAGAGACAATAATTAAGATTGGTACTTTTTGTCAAAAAAAGATTGGTGTATTTGGGTGGCCAACTTCAACTGAATTAGTGTTTGCAGGCAACTAAAAATAGCTTTTTAATAAAATAAGATAATAAAGTGTCATTAATTAATAATGTTCATCCTACTAGAATATAAATAATAAGCATGCCCAATGATATGCTCTAAAATCAGATTACCTACCTTAGTTTTTGGAGCTACCCAGTAACAACTTGATATGTCAAAGCAAAAATGAGATAAAATTGATAAACATATACATTATTCATATTTGAGAGGAACACGTCATATAAAATTGAATAAAATTTACATAATTTGATCATCAATTATCCGATAAATGCTTTGTAGCTCAAGTTGTTAAACGTGCTTATCTCTGCACTAAAAGCATCTCAAGTTGTTAAACCAAATAGTTTACTACTGCACCAGAGGATCTATTAAGAGAATTTACATTAAGGTACAAGTCAAAAGTTAATTTGGAAAACTCTCGTAAAAATTTATACGACGTTATTTATTAAACACTTTTCGCAAAAGTATGAAACTTCTCTATTTTTTGAGGATGAGATTCTCTCCCCTCCATTTTTCCCTTCACACCCCCACCCCCCTCTCTTCTCCTCTCAGAGGTTTTTTTTTCCCCTTCTTTCTCTCTCTTCAAGATCTACAAGATGAAATCTTGAGCGTTCAAACATGAGGGAAAGGGAGGGGAAAAAAAGGGTGAGACAACCTTGTCCTTTTTTTTTTTTGATAAAAAAAAAATCCTTATCTATTTTTTGGTTTCACCTAATCTCACATGATATCCCACTTGAGATCCACCCAGTTGCACACCCTATTGAATGAGAAATTTTTCTCTGTGTTCAAAATACGGAGTTGTACACTATATGTTACAATATAAGTAGAGGGATGTATTTTTTTTTCAAGTCGAAGTTTTTTTTTTTTTTTTTCAAGTCTCTCTCTACTTGACATATGGCGTGTGTACACACTAAAAAATGTCTCCCTATTGAATATCCTCTCGCTAACTAGAAGTAAAAGAGAATGCTATATGTAAAAGACGATTCGTCCAAGTACGAAAAAAAACTAGTTAAAGTTGTTGAACTCCAAAACCGACTCCTCATTTTTATATTTTCGCTCGAAACCTCTCCATTTTATCCGCTATAAAATACTGCTCCTCAACTTGAGCCAAACCCAACTAAGTTCTAAATCCCAGTATTTCAATTCCCATAGCCTTCCATTGAAGACAAAAGCATGGAATCATTCAAGGATTGTCGATTAAGTCTAATCCCAATTACCCTCCTAATCATTTCACTAAGGTTGGTTAATGGGCAGATTAGTACACCATGCACAGCCTCAATGATAGGCAGCGTCACTCCGTGCGTAAATTACATCACCGGGAGTACCAGCAACGGCGGGTCACCGACAGCCGGATGTTGCAGTTCGTTAAAGTCGTTAATGGGTACTGGCATGGACTGTGCCTGTCTTCTTATAACTGGTGGTGTTCCTGTCCAACTGCCCATTAACCGAACCCTCGCGCTTTCTCTTCCTCGAGCTTGTAAGATGGGAGGCGTCCCACTGCAATGCAAAGGTGCGTACTCACATAATTCTTTTGCTTTTTTTAATTGTGTTATACTTTAGGTGACAAATTCACTTGTACAAGAAATCTAATTTTGCGATATTTTTTCTTCTCAATTTGCAGCCTCTGGTAGTCCTTTACCTGCTCCAGGTATGTTCGAATTCATATTATTCGAAGAATGTAAAAATTTTGACCTCTTTTGGTGTTGAGGGTGTTGAGACAAGACGAGACTAATAATCAATTAAAATGGACTCTCGTGTCTTATTTTCGGTTAACTTGTACATATGGTACCGTTTGGTAGGGACGGAACGCAGTGGGACGACGCGTTCCGTCCCACGTTTGGTGCGCCTAAAAACCGTGGAGCGGTTGTCCCATGGGACGAAATTTGGCTGATTTTTCGTTCCACCTCTCCCTCCTGGAACGACCCGTTCCACATCCGTGGAACATAAATTTATAACATTTTAAGACAAAATTTTCGTTTATCTTTTTTTTCAATATTTACATCATCCGTTTCGTCCCGTCCCGTCTGCGTACCAAACGGTACTACTGTCTAGATTGGGTAATTGTCTGACATATTGTGATTTACATGACCCGTCTAGATTGGCTGAGACTTTGTAGTCCAGTCCCCGGCACCAAACGGGTCGTTTCGCAATGTGCCAATGTGTTAACTAGTACTTGAACTGGCAGGTCCTTCGTTACTAGGGCCAACTCCTCCGCCAACAGCTTCTTCACCTTTAAGTCCAG
Organism: Cotoneaster glaucophyllus; assembly: GCA_036320875.1. Classification (NCBI taxonomy): domain Eukaryota; kingdom Viridiplantae; phylum Streptophyta; class Magnoliopsida; order Rosales; family Rosaceae; genus Cotoneaster; species Cotoneaster glaucophyllus. Next base: position 29,502,457 of record CM070061.1, on the reverse strand, counting down.
GAGGTAATATTTATTGATTACTAACTAATTTTCTTTTAAATTTCAAAGAAGACTTACTCTTTTTTAAGAAGGCTATAGTACTAACGTTGATATCTTGGAATTGATGGGCAGCTTCTAAGGCAGTTGCATCAGGTCCTGCACCAGAATCTGGAACATCTGATGACCTGCAGCCAGCTTCTCCATCACATGAATCAGAAGCTCCAACACAAAGTACCCAAGGAATCGGACGACCACAGCTGACCCCATCAGCATCGAGTTTATCTTATGTTTCCCCACCATCTTTCCTACTGATAATGTTGGGAATTATGGTTTTCAATTCTTACTAGCAAGTTATTGCTAGATACCTCTATCTTATGCTTTTTTGTATGGTTTAAGATTTTAAGTTTATATCATGTTCATCGGGATGGCGTATTGTTAGCTTGGCTTATTAGATGTTTAACCGTTTGGAGCTAGTAATTGTCGTCTAATACGTGCAATGGCGAATTCTTTGTATTTTCCTCTTGGGAGCGAGATGAAGTCCGCATGCCATTTTGAGGCATTTTGTCAATTATCTTGCCACTCCATGCTTAAGGAAAACATCAAAGAAGAATTAGACAATTTCATGTTCAACAGTGGTGAGGTGGACAATTGCATAAACTCGACCAACACTATGCGGATTCCCTCGTGTATAATCGAAGGTTGCTTAAGGAGATAGATCCCTATTTTTTTTTTTTAAATGGGGATTAGGTGTGGGGCCCACTCCACATCGAATTTCAACGATCCGAACCGTTTATTTTTCAAGTTACACCTCATAGATCATCCTTGTAAAAATTCAATTCAATTCGAAATCATTTGCCTATTTAATTATCAAGAGAAAATTTCATTGTTTCTTATATAACAAAGTATTCGTTAATATTTTTGAACCCAATTAGATGTCTTAAATATTTCAGATTTGGCTAATATTTTGCAAGGATGATCTATGAGGTGTAACTTGAAAAACGGATCGTTGAAATTCGATGTGGAGTGGGTCCCACACCTAATCCCTATTTTTTGAAAAAAATAGGGATCCTTCCACACAATACCACTTATTTTTGTATATTAATTTTCGTAAAAACTTGAAACCGCATTTGCAAATGAAGGGGAAGAAACTTGAGTGCAGACAAAGAGGCATGAAAAAGGTTTCTTGGTGAATTTTGTATAAGGAAATCGGACACCGCTCCTAATCCCGTGCCAGAACAATATCATTTGTAACTAACATTTCCCATTTATCAGGTGTACGTTGTTGCCTAAAATAAGCTCTCGAATTCCTTGTAAATATATTCTCTCGTCTATCTCCTCCTCCATCCACCCAATCAAGTCACGAACAAACTCGAAAATAGGCAATTAAAACAGAAAGAATCATAACGACGAATTAAAGACGATGATCCCAAGAAGCTTGTTGTGGTGTTTCTCATGTTTGTGGTTGCTCTTGCAGCTCCCCACGTTCGCAAGGCCGAGTCTAATGACGATGAATTCAAGGAGTGATTCGACAAGTGTTTGAAGGATTGTGAGATGGAAAGCTCCGGCGGTCACACTTTCTGTGAGATGAGGTGTGACACGAAAGATTTTTCAATGTGACCAGTATACTGGGATGGTACACACGTATCACTATACAAATGCTGAGATATGTGTGCTAAAAAGTTAATAACTAAAAAAATAAAATTTCCTACCACTTTTATTAAAACACGTGATGTACCACTTGAGTGCTGATAAGTTTAAACGTTTTAGGAACATATTAATCATATATATGGGTTTGTGTTTTATGGGGTTATGTTGTCAGATAAATATTTATATTTTCAAATCATAAATTCAGACTACACGTTGAAGTGAGAAACAACCTGACCAATGGTCCATATTCAGTCTTCGGACAACGTAAGTATCTCATATATGTTCCTAACTTCTCGCTTTGTATTGTGCTGCAGAAAAGCTTAAAAATATCAAAGTTTGAGGCTGACGAATATATAGCTAATGAGCAAGTACCTTCGCCTCCTCAGAGGAAGAGCGATATGAAATAAATTAGTTGATGAGTTTTCATGCGTGGATCTTTTAATTCCACTGGTATCGCTTCTATTTGTGGAGGAGTTTTCATTATTTCATAAATACAGTTTCCATGCGTAGGGTGTAAGAATTATTGTGTGTATCAGTATCTTTGTAAATTACATCACTTGATTCAAGTGATCTTGCAGCTCTAATATGACTAGAATAATAGGGTCTTAACTTCGATTGATCAATTACGTACGTAATTCCTATTTGGTTAGACTTATTATGGTGGTATATATAATATACCCTCCTTATTTTCTCAAAAAGGAAAACAAAAATTCCCGCCCTCTGTTTTGGCTAATTGCAATCAGACTGATATTATACGCATAAGTGGATACCCAATACCCTATCCATTAAAATATTCGTGCGAGAAAGATGTTAAAGACTTGGACTTTCAAATTGTGCAAAGAAATTCATTTACGTTATAAAAGTATACTAAAAATCCTAAGATATCTATGAAAGAAACAAATTCATAGAAATCTACAATACGAGCGCATATAAACCTGTGAAAATCTATATAGAATTGTTCGAATCTATTAAAATTATTTAAAATCTATCACTTAAAACAAACCTCTTAAAACCCTCCGAAATTCAAATTAACTACAACCTCTATGTATAATAAAACCAACCAAATTCATGCCAAAAAATACGTAAACGACATCGTATTAGTATCTTTCTTGGGCCTGTTGTCAAAGAATTGAATCTGGGCCCAACCTGAAGCCCATAGAAATCCTTCCCTTCCTTCCTCTTCCCCTAAATCCTTTTCCAATTTTGAACTTCGTCTTCTTCCTGTTCTTCCGAGCGAGCTCTTCTGGGATAACTCCACCGACCGTGCGGACGCAGACGCCGAGATAACAGTATGTAATTTCGGTTTTTACAATCACTTAGGTGAGCTTATTCTTGCTCGTGTAATAATTAGCAACTGCTTATTTGAAGTTACTCGTTAAGCATGGAATGCCCACCAAGTGTTCGACGAAATGCCTCAACGACTGGGTTCTTTGCTTGTTTACTTGGAAATCTGAGTTTTGCTATGAAAAATTGTATTTAACAGGAAAAATTCGATGAACCCACTCGCTGATTTTAGGAAATGGGGTTGTTTCTTATGCTGTGAGATTTAATGCGAGTGTTGTGCTAATCGTCCATTGAAATATCGCATCTTTTGGTTGTAATGTTTGTTTTGGTTTCTGCAGATATCTGGGTTTAATTTGAAATGGGTTGGAAAGCGGCTGAGAAACTCATTAGGCATTGGAAGATTCTCAGAGGAGATAATGTGAGGGGGGAATGCATATCATTTTCTTTGTGCCTCTTTCTTTATCCATTATTTAATAGTTAACAGTTTTTCTAATCTCATTTACAGGTGATGATAACAAGAGGCAAAGACAAGGGCGAGACGGGTCTCATCAAGCGAGTCATTCGCTCTCAGAATCGCGTCATCGTAGAGGGCAAAAATCTGGTATCGTTCTGGCCCTATTGTTGGTATACTGTTTCATTGAACCAATTTTGTCTTACAATTCTATGAAATTTTTTTTATACTGTTCCCTTCGATATCATTCTTTCTTCGTGAGTATACTTGTTATGAATCCGTTCTGTTCTGGTCACTCCAATCAGATTGAGATTGTAGATGATCTCTATCATTATCATCAGAAATGTGTGATCATGTTTTTGGGCCTGTGCTCATTCCACACGGGTACAATTAAGCAAGTGGAATTGGCCAGTGTAATGTGGTTGATAGTCTGTCAGCAGTATGCTTATTTATCGAAAGTATCTTTAATGGTTGGAAGGTCGTCTAATGATCATACTAGTGAAGTTATATTGTGCAATGCATATGGAATGAGTCTCATCGCCTCGAAAAATCCATAGGTCTGAAGGATACCATTCAGACGAGAATCATGTAGTATATGATGTTCAAGGTTCCAATAAATTATGTGAACTTTGGTTGCCGCTGAACAAGCACTCTGTCGTTGCAGGTAAAGAAACATATAAAGCAAGGCCAAGGTCATGAAGGTGGCATTTTTACCGTTGAAGCGCCTCTCCATGCCTCAAATGTTCAAGTGGTTGATCCAGTGACAGGGTAACATTATGTTTTAAAATTCGTCAAGTCTTCGCCCTTTGTTTCACGCTTTCAGCGTGGTGATCAAAAATTTCATCCTGCAGGAGGCCTGTTAAGGTTGGTGTGAGATATCTCGAGGATGGAACGAAAGTTCGAGTGTCTAGGGGATTAGGCGCGTCGGGATCTATAATCCCTCGTCCTGAGATCTTGAAGATACGGACTACTCCAAGACCTACAGTTGGTACTTATCTCAAGTCCTGAGATCTTGTATTCTTTTGGTGCTACTTGTGAACAAATATCTAAGTTTCCCATATTTTCTGCTGATAATCCAAAACAAACTTTGGTTGCAGCTGGCCCCAAGGACACTCCGATGGATGTCGTGTTCGAGAAGACTTACGATGCTAAGACGGGGAAGGGCATGCCTGAACTTTGAGATAATTAGTTTCCAACTATCACTCTAAAGGTTGGATGGTAGATTGTAGCAGAAAGAAACGGGAGCATGCTAGTTCTCGTATGTTGGGCGAAAATGATTGACAAGTTTGTGTACTGAAGTGCTTACATTTTGTTATTTCGTTGGTAACATTGTACAAGCGAAATGGTTTGATTGCTATAGGATTTTTGAGACGAATGACTTGTTCTTGCATACGGAACATCTCACATCGCTATACTAATACATGGATCTCAAACAATGGATAGAATTGTTTTTAAATAATGCAAAACGCATTTGGATATGTTTGGCAAACAATCTTAAAGGAGATTAGAAGATCATTTTTAACGCTTTCTGGAGAAACACATTGCAGACGAAAGGCACTATGACCTTTTTCTTAAGTGGTTATGTTTTTAGTAAAAACGCTTATGAGCATAGTTATTAAAGAAATCACGATCTAATACAGATAATGAGGAATCAACTACGTTACATCATGCGTGACGATATTAATATTAATATAATTAAAAATGTATATAAAAATTTAACTCAAATTTATAATTAAAAACACACTTGTTCTAATCAATATGATTATGCTGATTTCAGTAACGAAATTTTGCAAGCTATATTAGTGAGAGAATTGTCTGACAAAAAAAAAAATATTCAAAGAAGAAAGAAAAAAAATGGAGGAAGTCAATAGATAAATTGTTTGGTAGCTAGAACCTTACATGTCCGTACAGGCGACTGCCATGTGATTCACATGGATACGGTGAGCCTTGCAGAAGACACCGATCAGACGTCGCATCCTTTTTGCAAGCCCACCAAAACTCCCCAATTAAAAATCCCCCGACCTTTTGTCCGTCCCAATTAATTAAAGTACCACAACGCAAAACAATTCAATGCAAATCCAAAACCAGAAATCGCTGCTACAAAAGCTTACAAAGCATATCAAAATAGTCTCCACTGGAGCTCTGGATTGATCTAACGATCGACACGTAAATCGGACACTCGTCGCCATGCATGGCTTCGATCCCACTTCCTTATCCCATAATCCCTCCATATTTATAGAGCCACCTGCGTTCATCATCTCCATCAAACACAAGATCAAGCAAAAAAAAACAAAAACAAAAATCTGAGATAGTGGAAAAAAGCCATGGAGTTGAAAAGCAAGGTTTGCGTGGTTTTCTTGCTGTTGTCTGCTTTTGTTCTGAGTGCTTTTGCGGCCGCTGTGGTTTTCGAAGATCCGGAGCTGAAGCAGTGCCATCACCAGTGCAAACACAAGCGAGGGTTTGATGAGAGGCAGAAGCAACAGTGCGAGAGGAAGTGCGAGGACTACATTAAGCAGAAGAGGGAGCAGGAGGAGCAGCGGCGGAGGTCAGAAGGCGGAGGAGGAAGAGGAGGAGAAGGGGGAAGTTTTTACACGCGAGAGAGAGAGGAGTTCGAGGGGCGAGGGCAACAACAACACCAACAGCAACAAGGAGACGAGAATCCTTACTTCTTCGAAGACCAGCATTTCGAGACGAGAATTCAAACCGAGGAAGGTAGGGTTCAGGTTCTGCAGAAATTCAACGAAAGGTCTGATCTTCTGCGTGGGATTGAGAACTTTCGAGTTGGGTTTCTTGTCACGGAGCCTCATGCATTCGTTGCTCCGACTCATCTTGATGCGGATAGTATCCTATTTGTTTTCCAAGGTAAGTAGGTCACTTGTTAGTAATTCTTCTAATTATTGTGAATTACTGGAATCCCAGCCACATAATCCATTTCTTTTCTTGTTTGATCAATTTTTCTTACCTTGTTTATGTGAATTAAGGCCGACCAACAATTACTACGGTGAGGGGGGAGAAGAAAGAGAACCACAATCTTGAACGTGGAGATCTCTTTAGGATTCCAGCAGGCATCCCATTTTATGTGCTCAATAGAGACGAGAATGAAAAGCTCCATATTGTCGAACTCTTCAAAACAGTCTCTACCCCCGGAGAGTACGCGGCGTTTCACTCAGCCGGAGGCCAAGACCCCGAATCCTTTTTCAGAGCATTCAGCCCCGAAGTTCTCCAAGCCGCTTTTAAGGTAACATACTTCAACTCCTTTCTGTTGCATATTTGTGCTTTATTACTAATTTGGTGAGTTAATTATGTTTGTGCTTCTAATTAAACAGACGGATAGGAATACGTTGGATAGGCTATTTGGGCAGCATAGGCGAGGCAGCATCATAAGGGCCTCCAAAGAGCAAGTACAGAGAATGAGCCAGCAGCATGGTCACGGCGGCGGCGAAGGCATTTGGCCGCTGCCTTTCCACGGCGGTGATGAATCATCTTCAAAAGATTCATTCAATCTTTTCAAGAAGCATCCTTCTCATGAAAACAAATTCGGCCGTCTCTTTGAAGCCGATTTCAACGACTTCAAGCAGCTTCAGGAGTTTAACCTCGTCGTCTCATTTGCTAACATCACCCGGGTAAGAATATAAGTTTATAAATTCAACCTTTCGTGTTTTTAGTGGTTTATTTTTGTAAATAAGTCGATTACAGAATGACTTCTTTTATATAAGCTTATACTCGTGTTTTTAATCACTTATTCTTGTATATGTCAGACTGTGATTTCTTGTACGTGTCAATCTGTGATTTTGCAATTCCTACTTACACATGCGTAAACTCGTCCTTTTTTGTACGACTTATTTCTAGACATCACACTTGCCGGCATAAATTCCTGTTTTCTTTTGTGTTGTTAATTGGTCTAACTTATTCTTTACATCTCTTTCAATACTGTGATTTCACTAAATCCTTGAATACAAAAGAGCCAAGCAATAATCGTAATATTTTCTTTTCAAATAGTTCTACCAGATTAATTCAGCATAACTCCTATGTACCTTAAATTAGTAAATAATGATGGATTCTATGTTCGTTGTGGTATACGTAGGGTGGTATGGCGGGTCCATATTTCAACTCGAGGGCTACAAAGATATCAGTTGTTCTAGATGGTGAAGGCTACTTTGAGATGGCATGTCCACATGTTGATTCAAGGGGCAGACAACGTCAGCCCAGTGGAAGGTCACAGCAGAGACAAAAGAGCAGCCCAACTTACCAAAAGATAAGCGGAGACTTGCAACGCGGAGCGGTGTTTGTTGCTCCCGCCGGCCATCCTGTCACAACCATTGCCTCAAAGAACAACAACCTCCAAGTCATCTGCTTCGAGGTCAACGCTGATGACAACATCAGGTTCCCACTGGTAGGGAAGAACAATGTGGTGAGCCGGTTCGACAGGCAAGCCAAGGAGCTGTCGTTTAACGTGCCGGCGAGCGAGGTGGAAAGTATCTTCAACAACCAGAAAGATGAGTTGTTTTTTGAAGGACCGAATGAGCAGCTTGAGCATGGCCGGGCTTATGCATGAAAGTTGAGGTTTTGTGAGAACTGAGAAGCTCTGAGGAGAAGGAGGTTGCAGTTTTGCGGAACTGATTTGTATATTACAACATGGTCAACCAATGTAAATTTTGGGTTGTAACCTTAAATAAATGATCATGACTCATATGAATGCTAACTAAATGTTGTAAATTTCGGGTTGTATCCTTAAATAAGAGAAACTTCTGCAGCCAACGTGTAGTGCTTTTTTTTTTTTTTAATTTATGCTTACTGTGATTATACTTGGGCCATAGATTAAGTTTTCAGTTTCAATTAGTGTAAATTATCGCTTATATAAAACATATACCACTTTTTGTCATGCTCTGGAAACAGATACGTAACAATGCTACGCTTATGTGCTCACTTAGCATTCACAAACGTTTTAAGGTATCGCAGTATTTGACCGGTTTATAAGACCCACTCCTCCTACCACGCATGATAAAGTAGCGAGAGTGTCCATTTCCATGGTCATACAACATAACCAACCGCACTTGCAGGGTATTGGACCCGTCCACTTGCCTGACACCCAGCCCAAGCCAGGCAACAGCCCAGTCCAATTTTGACAGACCAATGGACCGGGCAAATTGGTTGGCTTCTCCTCGGCTTGCCAAGCGTTGCGGTGGCTGGCGAAGATCTCGACGACCCTAGCGTTGGCTTTGGAGTCCTCTTTCCGGCGGGAAGTCATGAGCCTGACTTGCTCTTCCGCCTGCCACACCCGGGTCTGGAGCTCCTGGAAGTTGTCAGGAGCTAAAGCCAGGAAAATGCCCAGGATCAGGCCAAGGTAGGAGATGAAAAATAATAATATTTTAATAAATTTGAGTTGCTCTTCCGCCTGCCACATCCGTGTGTGTTTGTGACTGAGAGGAAAAATAATAATATTTTAATAAATTTAACTAGACAATTTTTTGTTAGAGGTGGAGATGCTTTGGCCTATTACTGTTCATTGGGGTCTATTACTGTTCATTTGAGTGGATAAATGCGCTGGGTGCTGGCACCCAATCTTAGGGGTGGAAGTGCTCAAACAAGCGTCATATTGTTCCAAGGACATCTAAAAATTACTTCGCTTCATTCCATTCTTAATTAGGACATCTAAAATTACCGTCAATATTATTGGAAAAATGGACAAATTGAAAGCCAGCTTTATCGGTAACTCTTTGAAACTTTCCCAAAAAAGGCAAGAACCTAAACTCTTTGCATTAACAATATTGTTCATGATTTAATTACAAACAAATAATAATTCTCGTGGCATCGCAAGAATACATGTACAAAAGAATTCAAACAAACAAATAGTTCTTAGACCAAGAAACGCTCCTTTATACCCAACGATTTTGTTTCGTTAGGTCAACTGTGCTCGCCAAGCGAATGCTTATATTTCGTCGGACGAACCTTTGAGTGACGGATTTTGCACTACGAACTTTGTGCCATGGAATCTCTCGTCAGCCAAAGACAAAATTTTCGTCTGAAAAGTTTTTTTTCTGCAGTGGCGGCTAGCTAGCCATGCATGAATTCCTCTTTCTAACATGACTCTTCAAGAATGTTCGCAAGAAATTGGAGTTCCTTCAATTTTTCCTCCAAGTCCTCGTCACTGCTCCTCAAGAACTGGATGGGTTTCTCCAAAAACTTGCTAACGATCTCTCTGCTCAAATCTTGCAATATCCTGCTTTCTTCGTCTGATAGTTCTAACCCTTTCGTTTTCTTCTCGAACTTCTGCGTCTCCAATTCTATGACTCTCTCCGCAAATGCCTCCAACCTCTGGATTACAGCAGAAATTTCTTTCTCCTGTCCTCCAAAACACTCTTTCTTACTTCGCTCGGGTTTCGAGAGAATGTGAAGGTCCAACGCAAACAAACTTTGGTAATCGCTAACAAGTTTATGTTGCGTGAGCTCTGGAAACTTGACTCTTTGGAATAGGGTTTGCGGTTGATGTGTTGTGATGGCCGAACTGGCCTTACAAACAAGCTTATGGCGACGATGGTGTGGTACAATGGAGAATGGCATCGGCTGAACGGCCATTTTTCCTTCTCTGGTTGCAGGTGATTTTTGTAGGTATCGAGTTTGTTGAAGTATATACGTAGTAGCTAATTAATTAGCTAGGGTTTGATATGGTAGTAGCTTTGCTAATTAGCTAGGGTTTTATAGGGTATAAATAGGATTAGAGTCGGTCACTTGACCGAAAGGAAAGGAAAACCAACTCAAAAAAGGATTAGAGTCGGTCAATAAAAAACGAGTAATTATTATTTCTAAATGGCTCGCTTAAATTTAAAAATAAATAAAAATCAAATTTGTTTCACAAAATAAATAACAAACAAATTTTTTTTTAGGAGGTTGCAACTAGCTAGTATTACTAGCAACTGACTTTTAATCTAGTCAATTAGGAGCATTCGTCCTTACTTCCAATTCGAGGTTTCATATTTAAATCCTCATAATTTAAATATCTCTACTAATTAATGAAACCGTCTTTGTCAACCAAAAGAGGGTGAAAAGACAAATTAGTCTTCTATCACACAAAAAAAATGATGGGAAATAATGTAATTTCACAGGTCCAAATTTTACAGTTTTTTATTGAAGCCTCACCTACATGTGATGTTAAAATACCTCTAATATAAAAATAAAAATAAAAAAAAAAACCAAAAACCAAAAACCTCCCACTCCCCACGTTCTCTCTCTCTCCCTCTCTTCTTCTCATTTTCTAAAAAAATGTCTTCATACACACAAAGTGTGTGCCCATATGCTAGTATATATAAAGTAAATTATACAATCATTTGGTTTTTTTTTTTTTTAAAAAAAAACAAACAAACTAGCTAGCACTACTATTTTGACAATGTTGATCGCTAACATATTGATACTATAATTTGTTTATACCATAAAAAAAAAATCGATTCTCATTAGCACTCTAAAAAAAATTCAGTTTACAATCTTTATTTTTATGTTTTTAGAGATGAATGCGTAACGAATTTCTCAAAGTGTTAATATTCCTAATAAAATCATAGATGAGTTATTTCTTATTGATATCATGAGAGAACATAGACCATTACCTTAGTAGAAGAAAAAACAAGGCGTTAAGAAAAGCATGAAAAAAAAGGCTCGAATGGTACGATCCCTCTATCATTCCAGAATGAAAGGGGCGATCTCGTAGTTCTTGGTCTGTGAAGATACGTTGTTAGGTGCTTCGTTGGATCCGGATAGAATTTGGGGCATTCATATAATGGGGATTATTTGTCCTAGTCGTAGTGCTAGGCTAAAATAGTACTATTGAGAGCATTAGACGATTTCTGGATACTTATTTTTTTCTTTTACACACTATTTTTTCTAATATTTAAATTAAATAAATAAATAAAATTTAAATAACACATATAAAGAAATGTGTCTTTAATTTAAAGAAAATGTGAAAAAAAAAACTTTTCATTTTCTCTCTCACGTTTTACAACTTTAGATATTCAAAATCTCTGCCACTTAGTATTAGGTTTAGTGATATTTTTCTTCACTTGTAAGTAAGAGGTTTTATGTTCAATTCTCGCTGATGGCGAATTTGAATCACATTATTACTAGCCCATTGTAAGTCTAAGTCTACCCCTCCCTCTAGATAATATTGTTTGTTAAAAAAAAAAAAAGTATATTCAAAATCTCTTCTTCTGGTGTCGGGCTCTTTTCATTCAACTCCGGCGACAAGCCGACGCCAAAGAAGCAAGCATTCTCACCGTTTTAGTTGCACGTCCAATAAAACGTGCTTCTACTAACCTCAGCTCGACCACCAGCTGCTTGATAAAATGCCTCAACCAAGTGCCCCGCTTGAATGCCTTTGCTTGCTTCTCAAGGTAGAATTTCTCGTTATTTTTGGGTAGTGAGTTGACTGTTAAATTTTTTGTATGGTTTAGATGGTTTCTATGAAAAATTTTAGCCGTAGGACAACTTTAGTTCGCCTAGCTATTCTGTATCTTCTACTTGCTGATGCTAGTTATAGTGTAGTTCGGGTCTCGGAATCTCATCTTCGAGCGCCGGGTCTGTTTCTGGGTTTCTTGGTTCTTCTTCTTTGGCCAAGTCAAATGTCCAAGACGATAAATTTACACCTAAAGAAAGCTTCTTTTAGACTATGGCGGGAACAATCTTGGTCCAGGCTCGAGACCCGGCTAAGTTAACTGTGGAGATACAGAATGCAGTTGATGCTTGGAAGTTGCATGAGCAGCATATGCAGATGGAAGGGTTTCCTAGGAAATCTGTTATGAATAAGCTTGTAACGAGTTTTCCTTGAAAGCTTTGATGTTTTGTGGCTAGAGAAGGTTTATGGGTTGGTAGAACATGCTATTGAGAAAAGCAAACTGAATCTGTTAGAGAATGAGACGCTGATTTAGAGATGGAACATTTTCCCCATGTCGCTGCTTGGTCTGCAATCTTGGCTTACATATCTCGAACAGCTCAAGGAGCTTACCTTGCTGCGGAGATGATACTCTAGATAGGGTACCTATTCCAAGATAACAGGATTGAAGCGTAATGCACCTTTGATTGCTATGAATCCTAATACTACTGCTTTCTACATCTCTTTGGCTGGTTGTCTCATGTTGGGACGACTAGGAAAGCCGAGCAGCTGCTTGACATGATGACTCGAGTTGGAGCCAAAACTGATGCTAATTTATTGATATTAATGGCACAAATATACGAAAGAAATTGACGAAGAGATGAGCTTAGGAAACTTCAACGATACATAGATGAAGCGCCCAACCTTAATATCCAGTTTTGGCAACTTTACAACTGCTTGTTGACGTGCCATTTGAAATTCGGGACTGCATCCAACATGGTCTTAGAATTGCTGAGGAAAGCAAAAGCAGCACGAAATTCTCTTGCAGTGGCAGTGCTAGTATTTGATGCCGCTAGAAGGGGCAACAACCCCCTGTTGGACCGGGGTCTGTGTTTGGGCAATGTTCTAGCTGTGGAGAATCATGTGACTGTGAAGATAATGGATTAATAATTAGTAGCCGTTTGTTAGCTTATGAAGAGTTTTCTAGAGAGAGAAATTTCTTGAGACTTAAGACTGCAAAGGAAGTGCTCGGTGCAGTGTTAGCTAAGTTGCATAGCCAAGTCGAATTGGTAACAACTGACCGTGGTATCCTCCAACCAACTGAAAAAATATTCGTGAAATTAGTCAAGGCATTTCTGGAAGCAGACAAGACCAAGGATTTGGCTGAGTTTCTTATAAGGGCAGACAGAGAAGACTCCCTAGCATCCAATGACGATTAAGCCTTGGTTCATAATTCGTGCATATCGCTTGGACATGAAGGAAAGATGAGAGAGCCGAAATTGAAGTAAAGATGAGAGAAAATCGGTTATGGTGGTTTGGATATGTGAAACGAAGGCCTACTGACGCTTTGGTTAGAAGGTGCGATTATGGGACAGAGTTTCAGGGCCGAAGGAGTAGAGAAAGACCTAGGAAGACTTTGGAAGAGACTCTAAGAAAGGACTTAGAGTACTTGGATCTAACGGAAGACGTGACATAAAACCAAGCGCAAAGGCGTTCTAGGATTCATATAGCCGACCCCACTTGGTGGGAAAATGCTTTGTTGTTGTTGTTGTAGTATATCGATTGGATGGTTAGATAAGGCAAATGACCTTCTATATGAGATGTTCTTGGCTGGTGTAAGAACAGGTTCGGCTGTATACTCCTATCTTTTAAAAGCGTATTGTCAAGCAAAGCAAGCGGGAAATGGAGCATCACTTTAAGAGATGCTCAAGCTGGGATCCAGCTAGACTCGAGCTCTTACGAGGCATTGATCCAATCGAGTGTGCTTCAAAATGATACACAGGGAGCTCTGCATTTGTACAAAGAGATGAAAGAGGCTACGATACCAAAAGCCGGCCATCAGGAGTTTGAGAGTTTGGTACACGAATGTGCAGCGGACGGTGAACCTAAGTTGATGGTAAAGCTCTTGCAGGAAATCAAGGAAGGGCAGAAATCCGATTCTGGGGTTCACGACTGGAACAACGTAATCCATTTCTTCTGCAAGAAAAGATTGATGCAAAACGCTGAGGAAGCGCTGATGAAGATGAGAAGCCGCCCCAAATGCACAAACATTCCATTCTATGGTAACTGGCTATGCTGCTGTAGGAGGAAAGTATACAGAAGTAACGGAGTTGTGGGGCGAGATGAAGTCCATTGCTGCTGCCACCTCAATGCAATTCGATCAGGAGCTCCTGGATTCAGTTCTTTACACATTCATGAGGTACGGATTTTCAGCTGAGCGAATGAAGTAGTGCAGATGATGGAGAAGGGGAAGATATCCGTCGATAAGTACAAGTGTCGGACGTTTTTCTTGAAGTACCATAGAACAAGTTACCAGGGCAAGGCTCCCAAATTCCAGACAGAATCCCAACACAAAAGGATGGAAGTTGCGTTGACGTTTAAGAATTGGGTCGGAGTTTGTTGATGGAAAGTTGGAAACCCTCTTTATTTGCTTCATACATGCCTCAATTTTAATCTAAATGAAGTTAATAACTTGTGATTTTATAACAAAAGTCATCGGTGTAATTAAAAATAAAACCACTAGACTTTTTACATTCGTCAATATATTTATTAATTCACGTAGCCTTATAATATAGGAGAATGACATGATATAATAATTAATTTACGACACCACCTGATACAATATGAGTAAATTAATAATATTCAGCCACGGTGTGATAGTCACATTTAAAAACTTTTCGATATTAACCACGTGAACGGATAAACTGGTAGCACTATGTTAACCTATTAAAATCAAGAATTCGAGAAAATCAATTGCCAAAATTATGCATAACGTGTAAAGAAATTGCAAAAATTATTCATCCCAAATTAGACTATTGAGTGAAAATATTTGTTGATCTTGCTTTTACAACTAAAACTACACCGTTTCACACTTTCATCCAACAACCATTTTTAATATAAACAACTTTCATCAATAACAAAATAAGAGCTTGTTTACAAGTGCTTTCAAAATGACTGAAAGTATTTTTGGTGAAAATATTTTAAAACTAATTCTTAGTAAAAATCTAAATGGATTTTGAAAAAATACTTGTGCTTCCTACAAGAAGCACCATATATGTGATTCTTTCTAAAAAAACATTTTTAAGTGTTTTTGGAACGTAAAATCAATTTCATAAAAAACGTAAAATCAATTATTTTAAAATACTTCCAAACGAATTTCTAATTAGCATGCGGCTCTAATCAGCTCAAATTTAAATTCAAAACGGCATAATATTGTATATAATAATTATTTGATCTTATTAATATCAATCCAAGGCCTAATTTAATTACAGTCCACGCCCATTCACCGCTTTTTGACCTTTTGAATTTTCACCTTTATTTTCCTGGCGAGTAAATTATTTTATTATTTTATTTGCCAAAAAAACAAAAACAAAAACGCGTTTTCTTTGATGTTTAGGCGGGTACGCAAACCCATATAAATACACGTCTCCCCAAGAAGAAGCCACCCGTACGGACGTATTTGACTCCTTTCCTCTCTCTCTCTCTCTCTCTCTCTCTAATTCTCTACAGTTGTTTGTTCGTACACTCTTAAAACCTCCAAGTTCTCTTCTCAATCTTCCCAAATCCCTACAATCTTCAATCTCAATGTCGGCAAAGCGCTCGCGGAATGGCGGCTCGTCGAGCTTCGGCGACGCCGGAGCGTCCAACCAGCACCTCCTGCCTCCGAAGCCGCCGGCCGAGGGCTCCGATCCCCGGTGCCACCTCCGTGCGGGTTTTGGCAATGGCGCGAAGGCTTTGAAGCCGTCGCCGGAGGCTGAGAAATCTCCGCCGTCGGTTTTGAGGATGTCGTCGCCGGAGACTGTGCGGATGGGTCGCGCAGCGCAGGTTGATGAGTTCCTTGAGCGGTGCTTCTTTTGTCACCGGCAGCTAGCTCACAACGAGGACGTGTTCATGTACGGGTAAGGTTTCTTCACTGATTCGTATGAGATTTCTTTTTGTTTTTTAAAATTAGCGTTATAGGGGGAATTTCATTGAGTAAATTTTTTTATCTCTGTTTGGCTGCTGAGAAAATCAATGAAAAATTTGCGTTGTAATTAATATATAATTATTCTTCTTCTTTTGTTTTAATCGTGCATGTTGCTCTTCTCCTCATTACTCAGGTGATTTTTTTTTTAAAAAAATTACCGTTGTACTTGTAGTAAGAATTTTATAGTGTAATTGTTTGATCTCTGTTTGGCTGCTGAGAAAATCAAGGAAAATATTGAGTTGTGAACTTGTGATTTATAATTCTTCTGCCTCTCTTTTAATTGTGCAATTTTTTTCTTTTTTCTTTTACTTTCTTTTTTGCTTCTGTTTTCTTATTGGAATTATCATCATTAGTACTATTTTCGCTGTGTGATTGCGTAATTTCTGTTTGGCGGCTGAGAAAATCGAAGTATAGTACAAAGGAAAAATGTTTGAGTTGCAAATATGACTCTTCATCCTCTCTAATTTTGCATCCATTCTGTTGTTTGAATTCCTCTTTTTCCTTCTCAATTATAACTTCGATTCTCCGTCAATATACGTGAACTTCACATTACTTCAGAGTTGTTTATACGCCTGTGGCAGCAAATTAACTGAAATTCGATGTGTTCTGAACTTAATTTCGTGGCGTGATGCAGACCCTTTCGTGCCTTTTGCTCACCCGAATGCCGTGACCAGCAATTCAACATCGAGAACGTAAAAGACCAACCAAAGCAAGTACGTCTTCGATCGACTAAAACCATGTACAGCATGACAAACAATGTGAATGGCTGAAGAAACTAGCTAGGCGCTACCCAGACGGCGCGCGTGGCAGTCATATTTTTGAGACTGGCACGCGCTTCCGGTTAGCAACGGTTTTACGTTTAGCTTGTCACATGCTGCTTCTCTTTAGGTAGTGTAAAGAAGGATTAGAATTTAGAATCGTTGGTCATATTTCGATGTTTTGTTTTCGTGGTTGCCGTGGAGCTGAAACATACTGGAGCTTTGCCCAAATATATGACATGATCACCGAGTATATTGTGCTACTAACTTATAGCCTGCCTTCACTTTACCTTCTTAGTTAAAGATTTGAAGCTGTTAATCTTCTTAGCTGTCTGAAACTTTAAATCTGAAACAAGTTATCGATGTTTCTTCCCGTTTTCGGTGTGGTTGACGTTATATTTATTTCCTGTAAGGACATTTCCATTCATAAGCGTTTTTGCTAAAAGTGTGTTTATTATAAACACGTTGAAGTTTTAAAAAAGAGAAATTCATAAGCGTTTGAAGAAGCACATAGCTAGAAAGCGTTTTTATGACTCGACAACACTTTTTATATTATTTCCTTCAATTTACTAAGTTGGACACTGGATCCATATTGCCTAATATTCTTATAGCCCACGATCCTCCCATCAGGTTTAATATTTTGTAGAGATTTATGGCCCAATGAAGTGTATGCATTGGGCTACTGTGTTCTAGAACCCAATGATTGTGGATTTTCAAGTCTTTGAGTAATAAGTTCTAGAGGGGGTTTCTCTAGTGCACATTTGAACAAGAGTCCAATTATTATGAATTACGAAACCGTTTCTATAACACTCATCACGAGATTTCCGTCCCCAAGGACGAGACTCAAAAGAAAAGTATGACGATCCATGAAACGAGTGGTATACTCGAATGTTTAGGTTCAATTTACATGAAATTAAATTGGGTTGTCACAAGGAATATATCTCTGTGTTTTTGTAACACTTATCAAGAGAATCTTTGAAGGGCAAGACCTAAAAGAAAAGTATGAATAATCATGAAACGACTGGTAAATTCAAATGTGTAGGTTCAAGTTTACACGTAAGTCTGGTTGTCACTAAGTCCATGGACGGATCCATATACGGCCGCGTAGGCTGGGAAAAAAAAAAAAACAAGGCATGTTCTTTTGGGACCTTTTAAATATGCTGATATGGGACATTGTGTGTTCACTAAGTGTTCGACGAAATGTATGATTGACAAGACGAGTCGACGTCACTTGGCATGGGTCTAGACAGAACACAATGTGCATCATGGCTCAGCAAATGACAATGAGCAGACTAATTTTCGACAAAATGCACCACTTAAAAAATTAAAAATAAATAAACATCTCTCTATTTTTATCTAAAAAAACCTGGATGTTTTACACTAGGACTCTCGAAGTTAGACTCCTAGGTCTACTACTAAGTCGAAAACTTTGAACTTAAATGTCTTGATTCAAATGGCCTAAGGAAGTGGGACTTACTAAGTTGTCCTTGTTAATTTTGTGAAATTCTCAATCGCAAAATGATTGGCCACGAAAATAATCAAATTCGTACTCAAAATCCAAATCACTTGCCACAGCCTTGGAAAAAAAAACATTATTACTAATCCATTGTGATACTTAGCTCACTCTCTAACTCCTTAGTATAAATAATATCGTTTGTTTAAAAAAAAAAAAATCCACGTCTTTCAAATATGAAGGGGGAAATTTGGAAACACTAGGAGGGTATGCCATGGCTGACTGAAGAAGCTACAGCCTCGAGATTTCTGAAAAGAGTTTGAACTTTGCACGTCGAGATAGAATCACACGAGATGCCAATTAGTTATTAACTAATTAATTAGTTAGTCTCCAAATGTGACACTAACTATGATATCAGCATCACAAAATATTTGTGGTCAGTGAGTAATTAATCTCTGCCTCTGTTGACTGTTGACCGTTGGATCATCGCAAGCCCTCGTGTACCGGCCTCTGACTCGCCTCTGACTCACTGAGTCGTCCTGAGCAGAATGCAGCACTGATGACTTGTGCAACAAGCAATGGACAATGCCTTTAAGTTTCTCCCAAAACCCTAATTAGTAAAAAGTTCTTAAGTAACCATGACATCACTCAAAACGTTGCAGTTTTGTACTTTGTATGATCATATCATATGATCGTCCTATCTATATCTAGCTTTAGATTCCATTAGCTTTCAGAAGTTATCTCCTGAGGACCTGAGAAATTGCCATTTAAGACCTAATTTTTCTTTCGATGCTTTCCAGAGAATGGGTAAATGCTGTTTGTGCTCAAAATTGTCAAATATCACTTTTTTTGGGTTTAAAGCCAAATTATCCGATTGTGTAGGGTTATTAAGAAATTAGGTTAAACTTGCATCAATATATTTTGAAGGGCGCCAAGTTGACATGTTTGGTGGCAAAGGAATGCTTTTCCGTTATGGTTTTGGCGGTGATGTTGGATTTATTCCTATGTAAATCAAATGATCTACAACATATAATAGGAATGTAATGTAGATGTTGTGATTTGATATCCTAAAGATATCAATCTTATATTAATCTTGTAATACAAATTGACAAAGTCCTTGATTTTATGTGATTATGATAGCTAACTGATAGGCTAAAAAAGTGAAATTTGGGATTTCTTTATGAATAGAACCTTAATACCTTAGCCAGTATAAATACTAAGGTCCCTGCAAACCCTAGATACATAACAAACGTTTCTCATAAAGTAGTTGTATTAGGCTAGGTGTTTTGAAGAAAACCTTGGTGTTGCCACAACATACATCATCTCTGCTTGATCTCCAATGGCTATCGCTTCATTATCAGGTCAGCAAACTCCTTTTTTTGTGTTTTAATTATATAACCAATGATTGGTCTCCAATGGCTATCGCTTCATGATCAGGTCAGCCAACACTCCTTGTTTTGTGTTTTTTATGTTTTAATTATATAACCACTACTTGGTCTTCAATGGTTATCGTTTTATGATCAGGTCAGCCAACTCCTTGTTTTGTATTTTAATTACTTAACCACATAAACAGTGGAATGTTCAACAAGTGCCTTTGTTTTCCCACTATGGTTTTGATCTCTATATAAAGAAAGTCAATGCATGAAGTTGGAGACACTCAAAACAATCAAACAAATATCTCTCTATAAAACCAACGTAGGAAACCTTTAATTTCAAAACTCATTTTCGTTTGAAAGCTTTATTTAATATTGCAAGCTCTTTCATTTCTTTCAATGAAAGTCAAACCACTCTTTCAATTTATCATAGTTTTGTTGTCTTTACAAGTATTCCTCTTTAAATCTTTTTTTTAATACATATTGACACTACTACGTTTAACTATTAGCTTAACGAACACAAGTTGGTCGCGCAAGGTGTATTTCTGTCACACAAACGTTTGCGCGACAAAATCGTCGTTGCTCAAAGAGCGTGAAGAAAGACTTTGCGCGATGAACAATAGCATTGGTCACAAGAAACGGCGCAACAGTTTGGCCTTCGTTGCACAAAATTTTTAGGAACGAATGTATTCGTCACACAAAATGCCAGGATACATACATGGGACGACTAATATTCGTCTCTAAAAACTTTGCCGAACGATCAATTGTTCTTGCGCGACGAATTCTTGTTAGTCGCAAAAATTATGGGAGACGAATATATTCGTCGCGCAAAAAGAAAAATACATTTTTTTAAAATTTATTTTTTTTGTTCTGCTTTTAATTTTGTAATAAAATTAAATTGCAATTAAAAAATGTAATGAAGAGAAAAATAATTTATTTAAATAAATAAAAAATGTATGTACGAGGAAGGTGTTTAAAAAGTAAGGGAGTAATAAACTAAGAAAATAATGCAGAGTAATCTACGGGGTTGTCATTCGCAGGTGGTTGGAAATCTTGGGGTAAGAAGGTCTCGGGGTTAGGGACGGGCTCAGAGGTCGAAGGGGCAAAGGTCTGGGCATGCTCGGGTTGGAAGGGCTCGGATGTCAACAGAGGATGAATATCCAGGAGACAAATGCCGGATTGATTGATGGCATGTATGATCAGTGACATCTGGCTCTTATACTAGGTGAGCTCAGTCCTATGGCTGGCCACCTCTACTGTCAAAGATGTCACCTCGCCCTTCGATTGCTTGCCATTCGACTGCGATGAGGAAGAGGCTCTAGGTTCCCGCCGTCGGGCATTCCTCATCCCCCTATAATACATCCCCAACCTCCGCCTAAGAGTCTGATCCAAGGTCTCTATAAGGAAGTGAAACCCGGCATCCTGGGGGGGATCCACAAACTCAAGCGGAGTCTCGGGAGGAATTTGGGAGGCAGCCTCCTGAAGAACCAACTGCCTCTTCTCCATCATCGTCGCCTGTGTAATATAACATGAAATATTAATAATACCATTCAAATAATAACCATGATACTTGAATGCGTAAGATAGTAACTACAATTGAAGAATACTTACAAGAAGGGACTCGACCAACTCATCCCCAGGTCGAACATAAACGTCTCCAAAGACATCGATCTCCGGAAATTTTGAACCCCCTGAATAAAACAAGACAAGATAAGAAAAATGTTAGTACGAAAAAAAATTACTATTACTGACATATTAAAAATTGAATATGAAAAGCTTTATTATTACCTACCTCTGTGCCTTCATCCTATATGAGAAGGGCCTTGAACCCAAATGGTGTAGAAGAGTCTTCTTCCCCCGATTGATCTTGTTGGCTTTCGCCTTCTTTTGTTATACAAAAAATAAACGTGTTAGTTCTAATTTAAATGAAATATAAAAAATCAATAAACATTTGTTAGAAACGTATAATACTTTTAGACTTAATATAAAAACGTACCACATAACCGCGCTCTTGAAAATGACTGCAGAGCCACACCCAATTTTCTTCCCGGTCCTCAAACTCCTTCGGGCAACCCTCTTCAAGAGCGACCTACAAATCATCAAATGTCTCAAAATATTAGTGTAAGTCACTCTTCCACTGCTTGTACCGTTCGAAGAGTCTGTTGACGTACGCCAACATATCGTCGTTGATGTCGTCAAAATTGTAGTTCGTCTGCAATGTAACAAATTAATTACATACTTAAGTAATATAAAGTAATATAAATATATAAAATTTAAAGGAAAAGCAATAAAAAGGTAGGACACTTACCGACAAATATGAACGCACCTTCGTCCTCACTTCATCTGGCATCACCTTCCAAGACTTCCATTGCGTAGGGCAATAGGTCCGAACGACGTGACCAATGTCGTGGGCCAATGCGCTATGCTGCTCTGCCGTTGGTGCAGCCCGATGCCTGTCGTCATATTCGATCGTGATACGTCCGTTGGTCACCTGGGTGACCTTCGCTGTCTTCAACTAGCGACAAGGTCCTCGGGTATTTTTCTTTGTTGCCAAAAAAAAAAAAAATCAAACAAACACAACAAATTAAACCGAAATTTCGACAGAACCTCCCCTACAGTTATAACAATTCCCAAACCCTGGACAATGTAATGAATAATATATGATATCCAACAACAATCACAACAGTTGAATGCTTCAATAGTGGATGCCAAGTGAAATATTACATAGTGCATATCTAGCTTGTAACCTATCCAGAATCAAAAGCCAACTAAAAATTTTAATCTCATGAGGAACATTTAACTTCCACATTCTATTTAGCAACTCAGTTTTTAAGTTGTTTGTTGTTACATTATGTTGAATTCAAGTTGTAGGTTTGACAATAAATCGACCATTGGCATTCAAGCTCCAACAAATAGAATCATTTATATGAAACACTGATAACAGAATACGGCAAATTTTATTAGCAATATAAGATAAAAAAAAAATATTAGCAATATAAATATTGACAAAATTTAGCATAAGAGATTTATTCGAGAAGTTATTGGAAATAAAATGACAAACGACTTTCTAATAAGATGCGACATCTGCACAATGAGAAAATAATATATTGCTATCTGGACTGTTGGTTACAAGCAGCCAGTCATAATCCTTCTAAAACTTTTATAGTATTTTATTAATCATTTAAGCTTCTCCCAATTATATTAGAAACTTTAAAAAATAATAAATAAAAAGAATAACACTGAATCAAGGACATAAGAAAAATTCTAGTTCTATTGGAAATTTGTACAATAAAGTTTTGTGTTAAAGAAGAAAAACAGTATATCGATTATGAAATAAAGCAGGCACATAGGATTTAAGCCACAAAGTAAATCAACAATTTATACCTTGAGGAGGTTTTTAGGGGAAATGCTTTCACAAGACTTTTAAACTTAGCATCATGGTAGTTTGAATTAAAATTAAGCAATTACAACAGTAAAAACAAGCAGACTAAACCATCAACTCATTAAATTAAAATCAGCATAGTAGTCTGAATCTTAGCATAAGAAAGATGGAATGTTAGATCGCCAACCAAAAGGACTATATTAACTGGAAAATCGTCAACTCAAAGGACCATATTAACTGAAAAATCGCCAACAAAAAGTAGCAAGGACTTCCCTTTATTCTCACTGTAGAGAAGTATGCTTCATGTATGACAATAAGTTGGATAAAGTTGATATAAATGTGAAGGATGCTCGGATTACAATTCTAGTTCTAAAGCCTCAAGATGAAATTCGTATATAATTGGGAGAGTTCCACTTAACTAGGCATACCTAATAAACACAAGTGAGAAAGAAGAAAGCTCACTTTATACTTTTTATCTTTTTTTTGTTAGGGCAAAATGTGCATAACATCGTTGGGTGTGACCATATAACAATGCACAGATATAACAAATGATGAGAAATAAAGCAACACGAAACTTTATTAAAGAAAGCAACACGAATATGAACATATATTTCATCCTTGTGTTCAATTAGTTAGTAGTATTCTTTGCCCAAGTGTTCAATCAGTTAAACTGAAAATATAACAACACACGGATATGACAGCTTGTAAAACATGTATTTCATCCTTCTTGATAAGATAGCAAACCTTATTAAAGAAAGCAATTGCAATAAGAATTAGTTCGGAATCAAATCAACACAATACAAACATAGTGTCCTTATCTTTACCCCAATATACCTAAACATTAAAGCAGTCCTCTCTAATTATAGTGCATAACGTAGTGGGACTCCATGTATAAGACCTAATTTTTCCGTCGATACTTCCAGAGAATAAGTAAATGCTGTTTGTGCTCAAAATTGTCAAATTTCACTTTTTTGGGTTTAAAGCCAAATTATGGTATTGTGTAGGGTTATTAAGAAATTATACTAAACTTGCATCAAGATATTTTGAAGGGCGCCAAGTTGACATGTTTGGCGGCAAAGGAATGCTTTCCTTTATGACTTTAGCGGTGATGTTGGATTTATTCCAATGTAAATTAAATGGTCTACAACATATAATAAGAATGTAATGTAGATGTTGTGATTTGATCTCCTAAAGATATCAATCTTATATTAGTCTTGTAATACAAGTAAGATTGACAAAGTCTTTGATTTTATATTATTATGATACCTAACTGATAGGCTAAAAAAGTAGAATTTGGGATTTCTTTATGGAGAGAACCTTAATACCTTAGCCAGTATAAATACTAAGGTCCTTGCATACCCTAGATACACAACAAACGCTTCCCATAAAGTAGTTGTATTAGGCTAGGTGTTTTGAAGAAAACCTTGGTGTTGCCGCTACATACATTCTCTCCGCTTGGTCTCCAATGGCTATCCTCTCCACTTGGTCTCCAAGGGAGATTGCTCCATGATCAGGTCAGCAAACTCCTTGTTTTGTGTTTTATTTATATAACCACCGCATGGCTATCGGTTCATGATCAGGTCAGCCAACACTCCTTGTTTTGTGTTTTAATTATGTAACCACCGCTTGGTCTCCAAACTATTGCTCCATGATTAGGTCAGCCAACTCCTTGTTTTGTGTTTTAATTATATAATCACTTAAAATTTACAGTGGAATGTTCAGCAAGTGGCTTTGTTTTCCCACCATGGTTTTGATCTCTATATAAAGAAAGTCAGTGCATGAAGTTGGAGACACTCAAAAAACAATCAAGCAAATATCTGTCTATAAAATCAACGTAGGAAACCTTTAATTTCAAAACTCATTTTCGTTTGAAAGCTTTATTTAATATTGCAAGCTCTTTCATTTCTTTGAATGAAAGTCAAACCATTCTTTCAATTTATCATAGTTTTGTTGTCTTTACAAGTATTCCTCTTTAAATCTCTTTTTTTTAATAGCTACTGACATTTCAAATACTAGTTCTGTCTTTAAACTACTATTGTCATTTCGATACAAGATCTCTCTTACTATTGTCGTTTCGATACAAGTTCTCTCATTATTGTCATTTCAATACAAAGATGTAAGCAATTTTTCTTTCTCTTTGAATCATACCTTGAACTCTTTGTGACAAGACTTTAGTTCACCATTTCCATATTGTGATTTATTTCTCAACATAAGCAAAGTTCTTGACTTTAAGGCAAAGAAAGGGAATTTGAGAGATCTAAATGGATTTATAAATCCATAAGATTCCATATAAAATTTTGATTCAATTCTGTCGAAATCTTATGGGTAGAGGTGAGATTTGTAGATGTTTAAAATACACTACAAAATCTCTCTAATTCCCTCTATGTCCTCAACTTTTTCAAATTCTTTAAAATCAAATTATAATTGAATATACCTGAATGTTATAAGCTTCTTTAAAATTCTAATTGAATACACATGTATTTCTAAAGATTTTAATAAACTATCTTAAAATCCTGATTGAATACACATTGAATTTCAGAGAATCAATTCAACTTTTGATTGAATACACCCAGATTCATTAAAAGCATTGAAATCCCTCAAAATCCAAATTGAATACACCCCCCTAAGTTGAGCCACTCCCACTTAGTGGAACAGTTTTTTGTTTAAAAGTCAAATAGCACAATCTCCATCACTTAAATACCGTCAATAAAACGCTCACTATCTCCAATTCATGTTCAATTAAATTCCCAACCTACCCATAAGACCTAAGGCGAATCTAGAGGGTGAACAAATGCAGATTAGGGTTTAAGATTTAGTGCGTCACACTTATTATTCTGAATCGATCCTCTCATTGTGTTTTGGCATTTTGCTGTCTAGATTCTTGTAGTTGTTCACAATATTCATCGGTTTTAGGGTTTTAGGGGTTTAGGTTTTCCAAAAGTGGGGAAAGTGGATTTTTTTTTAATGTACATTGTAATTATAAATCAATAGTTTGATGATGGCGTGGGATGAGTAGGGTTTTGAGGTCACAACTTTGACTGAGTGGGAATTTGTAGAAAAAAAAAAACTCATGCTTAGATCATGCCCTCGTGCCATCTTCCAGCGTGCGGCAAATATTGTCAGAATTTCTTGGACAAACCTCGCGTCTAGAAATGCTTCAAGGAGGAGAAAAGTTCTTGTTCTCTAATTTGACATCATTATGTCGTACGAATGTTGAAATCATAACTGTTTATTCTTTTTATTATTATTTAAAAATTATTTAAAAGTTAATATTCTATTTGAAGACCTATTAGTGGGAAATGAGAACCCGACTATGATATTTGGATAGTAAAATATTACAACGTTAATAAAGAAAGAAGACTTTCCTCATTTATGAGGAGGGGAGTATTGTCATTTAAATTTTTCTGAAACCCCTTCAGAGAAGCAAAGGGAAGATGTAGCTAGCATGCATTTTTTTTGTATAGTGAAATGCTGCAATGTGTAGTGGGGAATGAGAACTAGACCATGACATTTGTACAGTGAAATGTTGCAACGTTAATGGAGAAAGAAGACTTTCCTCGTTTATGAAAAGGAGGGAACTATTGTCAATTAATTTTTCAAACCATGCATTTTTTTGTATAGTGAAATGTTGAAATGTGTAGTGGGGAATAAGAACTAGACCATGACATTTGTATAGTGAAATGTTGCAATGTTAATGGAGAAAGAAGACTTTCCTCGTTTATGAGAAGGAGGGAACTATTGTCATTTAATTTTTTTTTTGAAACCCTTGCAGAAAGGCAAAAGGGAAGAAGTATAGCTAGCTAGCATGCATTTTTTGCCACTCTTGAATCTGATAGTGTTTAAAGTGATACAAATGTGGTTTCAGATAAGGGTACTGATTGGTCATGTGCAACATACATATACAAAGTCATCATTTAGATTTGTACGTATTTAGATTTGTACGTATAAAGGAAGAATGAAAGCTACCTAGGACCACATGCTGCAGCTTCATGAGCTACCAAGTAAAATGATCGAATCTGTTGTTGCATTGCAGCAGGCATAGTGATCATGACAAAACACTGAAATTACAATGATATATATATATATATATATATATATACACACATAATGCAGATGCAGAAAATATATATAGAGTTGGGTATCATGACTACTACTAGTAATGATGCTTTTAAGATATTGGGGTCGAACACGCACACACACATCCATGTAGAAATGTTAAGAAGACTTTTTCAAAGTAAGACTCTCTATGAACTCTTTACCACCTATCAGTTTGATGTCAATTCTGAAACGATAAAGAGTCTATTGAGAGTCCTATTTGAAAGACTCTCCTTAGCATTCGGTAGCATGATAATTAAATTTGAATAGGGTAATGGTTTTGCCAAATCTGAAACGTAAAAATATTGCACCTCTGGCTCCAATATAATATCCAATAGAAAGACTATTTAATTGAAAAATATTGCACCAATAGAATATCCAAACCCTAAATCCTTGTATGAACTCGAATTTTGAAGAGATTTTTTAAATTATCGGGCATTCAAGCGATCATCTATATGTTATAATATAACTGGAGAAAATGATATTTTTTTAGTGTTTCTCTACTTATCTTATGACACTTAGAGTAACCACTTGAATACCGGATGCTTTGAAAATTTTCTTCAAATTTTGGGGCCCCGCTTTCATCTACTACTACCAGAGTCTAGTTATAGCCACCAAAACAACCATTTCATGCTATGCATGACGTCACGTGCTGATCACGTGCCAATGTGCCACTGCAACGTCAGATATCTCTCACCCACGCCCGAGAGACTGATCCGTACCGTTGCACCGGTGACTTCCAAGGCTGACGTGAGACTCGTCTGTTTAAAGCAACCAATGAGAATTAGATACAGTTCCTCGGAGAAACCATGCATATGCACCATCATGTCCCGCCAGGTATAAAGAGATCGATGTTGGACGTTGTTGTTGGTTGCACTTGCTCCATCGTACTTTGCAGTGAATTACCATAAAGTCATCAACTAATTTTGAAGAGCAACATAAATAACAAAGACAAATTTGGAGAACAATTAGTAACTGGAAGAAAATTGGTTATTGGAAGCAAATATGTAACAACTGAACTGAGTGCTTTATATAGTACTATTAATCTCACTCCGACTCTGTAACCCTTAAACGCTCAAGATCTAAGACCTGAACGCAAGACTTTGTGACCTAACGCCTGACTGGTCACTACTGCTTGGTAATTAATAGGACCCAAATACCAAAACCCAACACAAAACAACAGTGTTTAATCAAGTCGACCTGTTAATTAATTTTTGAGGAGGGAGGGAAATTAAAATATAAAAAAAATAGAACTGATAAAAAGGAAGCATAGACAGAGATCAGGATGTACGTACGTAGTATGGTTGTGTAGGAAGGGCACTTTTTCTCTTTAGTCTTCCTCAAAACCCGTCTAGGGTTTGGCGGTGTGTTAGTCGACTCTATGTCCTTTAAAAGCAATATAATCTGTTTGCTTCATAAAACAGAAACCAAATGTGTCACTCCCTCAACCCCACTTGGATTTTCTGCCTCCCCAGTCCCCTCTTTACTATTAATCACTTCTACAAAAGCTCATTAGGTTAAGCTTAGTGTCAAAATTCAGACATTGACTTATTTAAGTTAGTTAGAATAGTGCGCTCTTCGCTACATCTAAATTTGAATTCTCTTTATTGTAGTTTCGGAAGTAGAATATCGCTTGTATCACAATCTTAGTATCAAAATAACTCTACGCACCTTCATTAATCCAAAAGCAGAAATCCTGGCCAAAACTGAGAACCAGGAAGCCAAACTTAAAAAGTTGATCAAAGTAAATTCCTTGCCTCACTGGAAGTTAAGGCCATCTCCAACCGAGGGCTGGCCAGAGGGCTCAAACAGCCCTCTGGCCCTCCAAGATTCTCCAAGATATTAATATTTTAATGAACAGTACAGGGCCATATTTGCCTCCGTCTCCAACCGAGGGCCAGAGGGCTCGTTTTAGCCCTGTCACAAAAAACCGTCTCCAACCGAGGGCCAAAGGGCCATAGGGCCAAACATAATTTATTATTTAAATTTAAAAACTACAACAACTTAAATTTAAAAACAACATTAACTTAAATTTAAAAAACTACAAATTAAATTTAAAAACGACAAATTAAATTTAAAAACTACAAATTAAATTTAAAAACAACATTAACTTAAATTTAAAAACTACAACAACTTAAATTTAATATCCATAATTAACATCATCTTCATCATCCGCCATTGTAGGAGTATAGTCATCGTTAAACAACTGCCGCCGATGCATAATTTCCTTTTTTTTCCTATCAAAATAGGCCTTACTCATTGGAGTGTAATCCGTAGTGTTCCTTTCCATATTCTTATCATCCATCTCTTCTTGTATTTGTTTGGCCCGTTCTTCATGCCTATGCTTCCTTTCTTCCGCCTCAAGGGCATTTTGCTCCGCCATTAATCGCAATGAGGCCGCCACTTCATGTTGAGCGGCGTAATCATCATTTGCCTTGCCCTTTTCCCTCAACCTTCGGGCCTTGTTTCGTCCCATAGCCCTAGGTAAAGAAGCTTCGGACGGAATCGGATTTTCTACCCTTGTTTGTTGAATGGAAGGAGATCCATCTTCATTCAAAGGATCTACAGATGGGGATGCAGCACCCAAAGGATCTACTCTTACAAATTTCCCAACAACCGTGAAACTGAAAGGGTTTTGTGCTGCCCTTCATATACAATTCCTCCGCTTGACATCCCTAGAAAATATAATTACAAAAAATTTACGAAATTAATTCATGAAATTAAATGTAATATAATGACATATAATTACAAAAATTAAATGTAATATAATTAAACATTTAAAATAAACTGTGAAAACACTAACTTCGTCATAGTAATTGGCCCCGCTTTCGATGCCATTTATTCAAACTTGGATGAAGATGTTTCTTCCATCTTGAAGAACAACTTTCGTGTTTTCGGGTATTCGGTGGAATGGTGCATTCGTAGAACTCTAAATATTTTTTGGACACACGAGTCCAAACACCTTCACTTGTTTGAGAAATCCCCCTCACACTATCTTCTGAGACCCATCTATAAGCCTTGCAAAGAGCTTCATCTTCTTTTCGGGTCCAAGCCCTACCTTTCATTGCAGATGAGGCCATTTTTTTGGAAAAAAAATTAAGGAAATATTGAAGGAAATTATTGAAAATATATTGAAGGAAATATTGAGAAATTGAGACAAATATTATAGATGAAGGAAATATTGGAAAATTGAAACAAATATTATAGATAAGGAAATATTGGAAAATATATTGAAGGAAATATTGAGAAATTGAAACAAATATTGAGAAATATATTGAAGGAAATATTGAGAATGAAATATTGAACAAGCAAATATTGCAATTGAAGTGAAGAATTGAAAGAACTTCACCATATTTATAGAAGAAAAGAAATATTAAAAAAAAAAAAAAAAAAAAATACAGAACGGTAACCTGCAATTTTCAGAAAAAAAAAAATAAAAAATAAACTGAAGCAACGGCTAGTGAGTCAACTAGCCGTTAGAATTCAAAAATTCAAACTATTGCTGTTGGTTGTATACTAATTAATTAAAAAAAAAATTCGAACTGCCTTAATGCTGTCGGTTTTAACCGACAGCAATGAAAAAGCTTAAAAAAAAAAACAGCCAGCCCCGGGCTGGCTGGCTGGCCGAAAGTAGCCAGCCCTCCAGCCCTCTCCTATTCCGTGGGGCCCTCCCAGATTCCAGAGCCCTCTGGCCTAGCCCTTAGCCGTTAGAATTCAAAAATTCAAACTATTGCTGTCGGTTGTAACCGACAGCAATACTAATTAATTAAAAAAAAAAAAATTCAAACTGCCTTAATGCTGTCGGTTTTAACCGACAGCAATGAAAAAGCTTAAAAAAAAAAACAGCCAGCCCCGGGCTGGCTGGCTGGCCGAAAGTAGCCAGCCCTCCAGCCCTCTCCGATTCCGTGGGGCCCTCCCAGATTCCAGAGCCCTCTGGCCTAGCCCTTGGTTGGAGACGGTTTTAGGGCCATTTTCGGCCCTCTGGCCCTCTGGACCCTTCGGTTGGAGATGGCCTAAGAATTCATTGAGATTTGTCCAACACTTCAACTCTGCTGTTTCTTTTCTTTCTTTTGATATGAATGAACTCTCTGTAGACGTACAAATTACAGTCATCTCTACTACTGTAGCCTACAGCGATGCGCTACACATGCGCCAATATTTCCTTGGACAAAAGATCAATGCTCGACTCATTCTTGCTAAGGTACATGGAATTCAAATTTTCTCTAAATCTCTGTATTCAAAGTCAACGGATTAGAAAATTTGGGCCGTTCAAGAGAGAAAGAGATTCAGACTGTTCAAGGGCTTGATTTTGTGTGAATTTGATCAATAAGATGAGCTAATGACGATGATATGATTTAAATTAAGAGGTCT
Source organism: Cotoneaster glaucophyllus (assembly GCA_036320875.1). Taxonomy (NCBI): domain Eukaryota; kingdom Viridiplantae; phylum Streptophyta; class Magnoliopsida; order Rosales; family Rosaceae; genus Cotoneaster; species Cotoneaster glaucophyllus. The sequence goes on along the minus strand of CM070061.1, from coordinate 29,471,122 downwards.
GAATGCTCTGATCCATCGGTTTCAGACACATAAATCTATAAATGATCTGAATTCGAGTACAAGAGTACAATGCGTGCAAACACATACAAAAATAACTCGTCCAATGTACAAAATAAAAGTTTTATATGTATTAATCTATAAGTCACAAGTACAGAACTCATTCCCAACAAATAAACATTGTATCCTCCAACTCATGTTTCATAATAAAAAAAAAAAACAATATTCCAACAAAAAGTCATCCTCTAGTAATAATAAACAATATTCCAACAAATAGTGCATGTAATATTTGTTATTTTTTAACTAATTACTTTGTTATTTTTACTGTATACTTTGAAAAGTAGCTGTAGAACAGCAGTCAGAAAGAAAAGAAAAAAAGTGAAAAAGAATCATAACAGGATGCAGGGAATCTCCATGACTTGAAGTCTTGAATGATGTGTCCAAGTCGACAAATCCTGTGGGGCTCTGAATTGCCACATGGCAGAATTTGTAGGCCACATTTTTATCACCTCGATCAACTCCCATTTACATTCCCCACTCCAGCTTCCTGTAAATGTGCTTGGTAATCATCTTGGAGATAGAGCTCCCCAACAATGGGGTAGCTTGACCAATTTTACATGAGAAATGCAATAAAGACTCTCTTAGTAGTGAGACTCTGTATAGATTTTTTTGTCGTCTCATATTTTTAGCATAATATTTTATAATGTTAATATAAAAATTAACATTAAATTGTGAGGTGAAAGAGATTCTATGAAAAGTCTTAATTTAAGAGTATCTTTAGCATTTCGCATTTGAAGTATTCATCAATTTCCCCCTGAACTTGTGACCATTGGCCAATTTCCTCTCTTAACTTTAATTTTGGCAAATTTCCCCCCTCAACTCTCATACTTAGTCAATTTCCCCCCCTCAATTTTAATTTGGCCAATTTCCCCCCTTAACTCTCATAATTAGTCAATTTGCGCCCTACTGTTAATTTTTTAATTTGGTCATAATTAAATATGTGTGTGTAAGAAACTAAATAAGATGTATGTTAATCATTTTCCTATATCTTTATCCTATTACAAATAGATTAAATTTAGAATTTTACAATTTATCATAGATAGTATTATTAGTCATAATAAATCAGTATGGAGTAATTTTATTTGATTTTTTACTATACAAAATTGATAACGAAAAGGATTGATGTGTAAATTTTTGTATGTGAATACATTTTTCTTTATAAAAGTGAAAGCTAAGTTCAAGTAAATTGCGGAGAATCGAGCTTTAGTACAAAAATGGCTAGTCAATTCATAATTTTCAACTCCTTATTAAGAATAACCCATTTTATTGAAATAGATCTGATCCATGGGTTTAGGATTATTATTTCTTTTTGTTATTATTTCTTCTTCTACATGCTTTAAACCCGAATCATAACTTTTTATTATAATCAACTCATATCACATACTAATTGTATTATGTTTTTGTACATTTTACCCTATATTATGCAGGTGAGTTTATGTTAATTTTAGTATTTTGTTGGAAGTTATTAGAAAGATTGATAATAATAATAAAAAACAAAAAAAGAATAGATGGAAAATTTAAAAAAAAAATTAACAGTAGGGTGCAAATTGACTAATTATGAGAGTTGAGGGGGGGAATTGGCCAAATTTGTAAGATCCCACATCGCTCAGGGGTGTGGATCCTGTAAGCCTTATATATATATTCTCATCTCTACCTAGCACGAGGCCTTTTGGGAGCTCACTAGCTTCAGGATGGGCCAAATTATTCGCATGATGGGTGACCCACTGGGAAGTTCTCGTGTGAGTTCCCAGAAACAAAACTGTGAGGGTGTGGTAGGGGCACAAAGCGGACAATATCGTGCTACGGCGGAGTCGAGCCCGGGATGTGGTGGGGGCCCGGGTCGGGATGTGACAATTTGGTATCAGAGTCAATCCCTAGTTGGAAGTGTGCCGACGAGGACGTCGGTTCCCTAAGGGGGGGTGGATTGTAAGATCCCACATCGCCCATGGGTGTGGATCCTGTAAGCCCTATATATATATATATATATATCCATATATTCTCATCTCTACATAGCATGAGGCCTTTTGGGAGCTCACTGGCTTCGGATTCGATCGGAACTCCGAAGTTAAGCGAGTTTGCGCTAGAGCAATCCCATGATGGGTAACCCACTGGGAAGTTCTCGTGTGAGTTCCCAGAAAAAAAAAATCGTAAGGGCGTGGCCGGGGCCCAAAGCGGAAAATATCGTGCTACGGCGGAGTCGAGCCCGGGATATGGTGGGGTCCGGGCCGGGATGTGACAAAATTAAAGTTGAGGGGGGGAAATTGGCCAAAATTAAAGTTGAGGGGGGAAGTTGGCCAATGATCACAAGTTCAAGGGGGAAATTGACGAATACCTCTTTCTCATTTTACATAAATAGGTAGAATGATATTTAACTATTTCATTCCTTTGTGAAATGACCCGACCAACCACGTAATCAAAATGTCATTTGTGAGAATATGAGGACAAAGTACCAATGGTGAGTGACCAAATCATGCAAGGGCTTATAAGAGGTTGGACTATTTCCCATATTACCAATTGGTTTTATGGTGGAACCTCAACTTTCTTCACCGTTTATAAGTTTTTCTCGCAACTTAATTAAGTTTGTATTTTGATAGTCACTTGAGCTTTTAATTCGATTTTTTATAAGTTGATATTATAAGTAAACTTTAGTGTCAGATAATCACACACTACTTTTATCTAACTAGTCTAACTCATATCGACAACTCTGAATTCAATTTGAAGTCCTCTGACATTTAAAGTGTTACAATTCTCTTTAACTGTCAATTATGTCCAATTTTTCATCAAATTAAAAATGATTTCCATTCGTTTTTATTGGTGGAAAACTAACAAAATGTATGATAAATTTGAAAACTGAAGATAAGTTCTGCACACTTATAAAGAACAAAGGAAGATTAACAACTAAAACTGAAAATCGAGAGGGCAAAATGGGAAAATGACACAAGCCTAAAACCAAACTGACAGTGTGCTGCACGCACACATTGAGCGAGTGACAGAACAAAGGTAAGTACGGTAAGCAGGTTTAACTGGAGGAATGAGGATCCTCTTCGGATCCTCTTTGTGAGGATTCTGAGGATCCTCAAATTGTGTCCGTTCATTGTACATCGTGCGGTGAGAAATCATTTTAATTACGTTTATTTAAAATTAAATATAAATAGTACCTGACAAAAATTGACCGTACGACATACGATAAATGGACACCATTTGAGGATTCTCAGAATTTTCACAAAGAGAATTCAAAGATGATCCTCATTCTAACAGGAGCACGGAAAACACAGCGAGACGGAGAAGGGTCTTGGTGTATGGGAACAAAGGCCGTTTTCAAGCGCGTGGATTTTAGTTAAATTTTGGCCTTTTTCGACTTTCGGTAAGCATGGAGCACACTTTCAACACTATAACAAAGTTTTATGTGATAAAATGGCACTTCTAGGAGTCGTAGTAGCAGTCACTACTATTAATTGATTTCTTTTTATTTTTACTTTTCTTTGGGAATGAACAAGTACCTACTAATTTCTTTCTTTATTTTTTTTGGAATTCATATATTTATGAAAACGAATTCCATACTCGTATTACACATAACATGTCTTAGATTTAATTGTTAGCGCTGATAAATCACACGATAGTACCCAAGAGGAGGTTGAAATGACTATTGAGTTTTTTAGCCCCCCGAGTAGTCGACTGATATGATAAAGCCACCAACTAATCTCATTTTATCGGAAAAAAGTGAGTGTCTGTCATCCTATTCCCATGCCATGATATTCCTCCAAAGTCCATACACATACAACAAAGAATACCAATGTAGTCGTTTAGGTTAAATCTATGAATGATATATCGACAATTAAACAGAGAGAACATTTGCGGTTTACAAAAAAATTCATGAAGCGCATCATAAAAAAAATCATTTTCGACTCAAAATAAATTGACACGGTGAGTAAAAACTTTAGCTCACATGATATTAAATGAGATTTGGTTGTTTTTGTTTTGGTTTGTTGGAATTTAAATTCTATACTTCCGGAAATTTAATTTGTATGTACAAAAATGGGTTGTTGTTGGTCAATAAATTGCACCATCTCTGCATACACAAGTCTGAATTCTGATCAACCAGAGTCTACCATAAGTACAATTACTTCCTACTTTTCTTTGTACTGGCACTTCAAGTTGTGGGGGTTTTCATGTCCTATTAATTTATTCGATTTTTACTTCTCGATTTCTTTTTCAAATTACAGTTTCACACATAGATCGAAATTTTTTGTTTTTTGTGAGTTTAATGAGTTATTTTTCACAATGAGACTGAGATTTAATTATCAATTTCTACGACTTCTCATATTTAACGAGTCAAACAATATTATAATTCTAATCGAATAAACATAGTTCACTAGATCATTCAGTTTTTACCCACTAGATAAAAAAAAATTTCATGATGTAGGTACATCATTACGAAGACATTCCTTGTCAATGATATGAATATGTATAAATATTTGTCCATACAACGTTATATTATTTACAAAACGATAAAAATAATATAGCTGTGTCATCTAAGTTGCTTTCTAGCTTGGCGGCAACATTGACCTTTGTTGATGCACAAAACCGGGTGGGCTTTGGACCAACGTAAATCCGACCGTGGATCGCACAAAAGCACAAGAACACAAAGAACACAAAGATGTATCGTGGTTCACCCTAATGTTTGGGCTACGTCCACACTGATGTTGATTGTATTTCTGTATAAATGTATGGATTACAAAGTGTTGAGGGGGAGTCCCCCAGAGGAAGAGGGTTGTGAGGGAGAGATGAGAGCTTCTCTGGGAGAGAGAGAGCTGAGAGGTTTGAGGGAATCCTCTGTTGTGAATCTGAATGCCTCATTCTCAATGTGAGGGAGAGGGCCTTTTATAGAATAAGGCACCCTCCCTCTCACACAAATGACGGGCTTAGTCACTAGGTCCAAATACTGAGGCCCAATATATGTGGTACAAACAGTAGTCCCCCAAGTCTTCAGTCAAGAGAGTATTTTGGCTGGAGACTTCAAATCCAGTCCATGTGCGGGCCGAAGTGGCTTTCTGTATGGAGCTTTCTGAAGAGCTCTGAGACTTGTGTTGTGTTCTGTTTGTTGTGAGTGAGGGAGAGGCCTTTTATAAAATAAGGTTTTCCTCCCCTCTTACATAAATCATGGGCTAGAACTCGAGGCCTGTTTGTTGTGAGCGAGGGAGAGGTCTTTTATAAAATAAGGTTTTCCTCCCCTCTTACATAAATCACGGGTTTAGGCTCGATAATAAGGCCCAAATACTGAGGCCCAATATATATATATATATGGTACAGTAGTCCCCCAAGTCTTCAGTCAAGAGAGTCTTTTGGCTGGAGACTTCAAATCTAATCCATGTGTGGGCCGAAGTGGATTTGTGGGTGAAGCTGTGGGCGAAGCTTTCTGAGTGAAGCTGTGGGCGAAGCTTTGATTGTCACCCGGTTGGTGATAAGAGTGGCAAGTTGCCAAATATATGAGGTATGTTGAACCCTTTCGAAGCTCAGTTGGCTTATGTATGAATGTGTTGAAATGTATGATGTTTGATTGACATGAGTGATGTTCATGAATGTTGATTGACATGAGTGATGCTCATGAATGTTGATTGACATGAGTGATGCTCATTAATGTTTTGCTATGCATGAAGGAATCCATGCTTTTGATATGTTTTCATCACTTGGTTGGTGGTACGAAGGCGAGTTGCCTGATAATAGTAGGGTACGGGTTGTACCTTTCATCACCTGGTTGGTGGCACGAAGGCGAGTTGCCTGATAATAGTAGGGTACGGGTTGTACCTTTCATCACCTGGTTGGTGGTACGAAGGCGAGTTGCCTAATAATATTAGGGTGCGTTGAACCCTTTCGAAGCTCAGTTGGCTTATGTATGAATGTGTTGACATGAGTGATGCTCATGAATGTTGACATGAGTGATGCTCATGAATGTTTTGCTATGCATGAAGTGGCAAGTTGCCTACTGATATTAGAGTACAGGTTGTACCTCTCATCACCTGGTTGGTGGCACGAAGGTAAGTTCCTTCATCACTTTGTGTCAAAGTACCCATGTTGAAGCTCTTTTTCCAGTGCACATGGCACCCACTCTCTTTCTTTTATATATATATATATATATATATTTTTTTTTTTCTGCTTTCCCGTGGCCGACAGAAAGGAAAGCCGGGGGCACCTGCTCTTTTCCTGGTGCTGGCACCTGCTCATTATCTCTCCCCATGCTTTCTAATCATGATGCCCCATTCTTTTTAGATATTTATTTCTTCTTTCTGGTGCTGGCACCCATCACCTGCCATCATTATTCTCTTTTTTTTTTTTTTTTTTTTTTTTTTTGGCTTTTCCTTTGCTTTTCCATGATTGTATGGAACATGCAGGTAGTGGAGCTTGTGAGCAGAGGAAAGCAGAGACCACAAACAGATTGACTTCAGGGACCACATTGTTCGAGGAAGACGACGACGTCGTTTTGTAATGCACATTTGCAGAAGCATCAACCGACTGAATCCGAGCACCAAAACAACGCGATCTGGAGAGCTTTCTGCAGAAGCATCCACCGAGCCGGCACTTTCCTGCGAGAACCCAATTCCGGGGCCGCACCAAGCATCCGATCGAGACCCGCAGTAAGACCCGGGAACATTCGGGTCACAGATATTCACAGTATCTTTGAGCTTGTGGAATCCGTTCTTGAAGACTCCGAACCCGAATAGCAGACCCACCAGAACCACCACCAGAATCAAACAGGTACACAGCATGCAAACCCTGCTCGGACAACACATCTTTGCCTCTGATTTGGGTCTTTCTTTCTCTCTCTCTCTAGAAATTTCAGAACCGGGAAACTGGAACTTGAGATCTCGAAATCTGGGAGCTGGGTTTTTGATGAATGTGGTGAATTTTCAGGCTTTAAAGCTTCTTCTTCTTCTTCCGGGGGAACTCACCGATTTGGGTTTCTGTCTCTCTCTCTCTCTCTCTCTAGAATGGGTTTTCTTTCTCTCTCTAGAAATCTCAGAACCCAGAAGATGCAGCATGAGATCTTGGAATCTGGGTTTTAATGGGTTTTAGATAAATGTGGGGAATCTGGTCGTTTTCAGAGATGGAGATGGAAAGGTTAATGTCGCCGGTCATCAGAGGCCCTCCATGGTATGTGATGGGTCCGCCACCTCCAGGAGCTGGGACGCTGCCGCCAGCGTGTACGACACCACCGGGTTTGCCGCCAGCAGTTACAGGTGAATCACCTTTTCGACCGCCACCTTTTTGTGCACCGCCACCTCTGTGTGCACCGCCACCTCTGCGTGCACCACCACCTTTCTTTGTAGCACTTTTATTTGCACCGCGGCCTCTCCCCTTGTTGGAAGCCAATACCAAAGTTGTGGTAGTAATATCGATGAGCAATACAAGGCAGAGAGCGAGAGCTGCAAGCCGCCGGTTCCCCAGGCGACTACTCACCACTGGGAGGGAAGATGATGCTGCCATTATAAATTTATTCCTTGTCTCTTTTTCTGAGTCTTCCTCTGTCCTTCTCTCTGTGCGTTTAGAGAGAGAAAGAGAGAGAGTCGGTGGAGTTGTGGAAGGTTGGGGTATCGGCGTCTCGCTCCGCCCTGAATAGTTGGCGACTGCTGCTGGTTGCCAATGGTGGTGTTTTTTGGTTTTGTGCAGATCCACGGTGGTGCTTGTGAGAGTTTCACGGTGGTGAGATGAAAAATTGAGAGAGAACCGACATAGCTTTTCGTGTCGATTCCCACAGACGGCGCCAAATGTTGATGCACAAAACCGGGTGGGCTTTGGACCAACGTAAATCCGACCGTGGATCGCACAAAAGCACAAGAACACAAAGAACACAAAGATGTATCGTGGTTCACCCTAATGTTTGGGCTACGTCCACACTGATGTTGATTGTATTTCTGTATAAATGTATGGATTACAAAGTGTTGAGGGGGAGTCCCCCAGAGGAAGAGGGTTGTGAGGGAGAGATGAGAGCTTCTCTGGGAGAGAGAGAGCTGAGAGGTTTGAGGGAATCCTCTGTTGTGAATCTGAAGGCCTCATTCTCAATGTGAGGGAGAGGGCCTTTTATAGAATAAGGCACCCTCCCTCTCACACAAATGACGGGCTTAGTCACTAGGTCCAAATACTGAGGCCCAATATATGTGGTACAAACAACCTTGATTGCATGGAGAAGAGGATATTGTAGGTTACGAGTTGCCCCCACGAATCAATTTGTTTTTTCCTATTCTGGTGCAACCATATGACCCTAAAGATCGGTGAAAATAAAAGAGCAAAAATTTAAAATTATTTGTTCATTTGTGTAGGCAAAACATTAGATTAGAAGCAAGCAACAGAAAAAGAAATTTAGGTTTTTAGCCAAAATGGTTTTAAAGATTAGCATAACTCCTGATCTTGCTCATGAAAATTAAAAATCAGTAGAAGTAGTCCCATAATTTATCTACCGTCCAGTATTTTGATTTTTCTATGAAAATTCTCTGTTACATGGAAAAACAAATGAAGAGGTTGATTGAACAAAAATACCATCAATTTAACAAAGATTTTTTCATAAAAGGGCCAAAGTGATTAACAATAGGCAAACTAAAGACCAATATCAAAATAAGAAATTATGACAATTTCAAAAATCTTTTTGACTAAAAAAAACCAAATTTTATTTTGTAAAGCAAACAGAAGATGTTCAATTTCTTCCATTTTATTCACAAGTAATGAGTATCCATCACATCGCCCACTTCTTTTTTCTTTATCCTTACAAACAAAATATATTAAAAAATTAAGCTTTACACTAATGATTTTCTTCTCTACTTTTTTTCCACTGATAACTTGATGATTTTATCTTTTTTTTTTTATTAAAAAAGATTTGTCAACAAATTTGATGTCAAACTAACTTGGCGCCTCCGAAACTTGGTCAGCTCTTCCTACAAAAAAAATCACAAAGTAGTTAGTTAAGATTCTTATCTAATGAATGCTTTCAACTTTTTTACGAGATAAACTTACATGCACCGAAAATATCATTGTAGTAATATTTTACGTCAATCACGCACTACCATGCTTATTTATTAATTTCTAAGTTAAAAAGTTTATGATTAGCTCAATATATTGCCTCAGTGACGTGCATGCTGAATAACCAACAATTTTATAAAGTCACAACCAACATTCAATTTCCATAATCTTACCTGATTACCAAGATCACTCAAATCCAGAAACTTCCAAACTTGCCAATTGAAAAATTTGGGGATGAAAAGAACTGAAACCTGCAAACGTGTGGGTTTTACTTAGTAGGTGTCAACAAAATCACCCTAAATTTGTACCTGCCTGCTCTCCGTGTGTGTGCGTGTGATGAGGAAAAGTATGGGGAGAACTAGACAAAGAAGAATGTAGGAAACTGCAGCCAAAAACTGTGAAAAAGGAAAGAAAGTGAGAAGCCAACCTTCTTTTGGATTGTGGGCAAAACAAACTGTCTTTATCACCCCCATCAGCAGTTGCTTTGTGCCCACTTGCAATTTTGGGGACCAAAAAATTTTCAACTGATAAGAAACAAGAACAAGACAGAGATCTTCTCAGCAATACAACTTTAATCGGGAAAGAAGACGGGTTTTATGCCCATGCTTTCGAAAGTATATGCGCAGTACATGTTCAATCTTTTCATCAATGCATGACTGGAAGTCAACTGAGGACTAATGGAAGGGTTCTTGGCATAAAGATTCGATCTTTTTCATGACAACAACATTTTTTGTGTGGTAAAGAAAACCCTTTGCTTGTGTTATCGGAAATATTGACGAGGGATTGTTTAAAATGAGGGAAGATGGCCAAAGTTACCTGAATGATTGAGGAGGTGAAAGAGGGTTGAAACTCCTGAAAATTTTGTGTTTCGGTAATGACACTTTGTGTTTGTAGGAATTCCTGTTTGCAGATTGTTGAAAATTAATTTGATTGTAAAGTGACGTGTGAAAAGACGCAAGGAAACCAGATCATAGAGTGTTACCTTATGTAAAAGTGGCAGTAAATTCTGATTCAGTTGTCCTGAGCCGAGCATGTGGACAGTGAATTATCAGAAAGGAAAGGCCAACCCTTCAATAGAAATTAAGGCCGGTGTATGTATGGGAGTGTGGCAACAGCTCCTCTACCTCAATTCTGGAACTGGAACAACTCATGCTTTTTTTTATTCGGCTACGGTTAATGGACTCAACCTCTGCCAGGAATACGCCGTAGACTGGCCTATGATCTGAGAATCTCGACTCGCCACGAACATAAGATAATTGATGGAGGCCTCTTCCGTACCATAATATACGATCACACCTTCACATGTAGATAGCAGATTTAGATTTTCATAAATGCACAAAAACGAAATGCTTTACTAAATGCCTGATAACTTTTCAATGTTTAATTACTCTTGAAAATAATTGCTCTACGAGATTTGTTATTACCATGCTGGAGTTCTTCGCTTCTCCTTGGTGTGCCTATCATCACCTGCATACCGATCTGAATTATTTAAATACTTGTAAGTCGGAGGGAAATATATCCTCCCTTCATTCCAACCCTCAAAGACGCGTCCTCTTCTTTGCTCTATTCGTAGCTGAGAGTATAAACCATCAAAATTTCAGATACAAGCCATTCAAAAGCAAGTCAAAAAAGACCACAACTCTTTTTTTCTTTCCTTTTCTTTTTGACCCCATGGGGGTACACAAGACTAACACATTTGAAAGAAAAGCACAATGCTTGTAGTGGAATAGGTAGCATACCTGGTCATTCTCTAACAATGCCCTCCAGTTGCGCATCTCAACAAGAGCTTTTGCAGAGCGGTAAGAAAGGGCAATGCGATAATTCAAATCCCCAAGCCAAATAATTCGACTGCACAAGGAAAATAATATTTGAAATTAATCACTCTAAGGCTAGTTTCTTAAAAATTATCAACTTCAAAGAGAAAGAACAGCAAGACTTAATGCATAAAGAAATTCGACAAAAGGGGGACTTACTCATGCTCTAGTATAGTCTGAGGAGAGTTTTCGTCTCCCATGCCATGAACCCAGGGAAACCTTGTCTTCCTAAGGATCTCCATGACATCGGAATTCCTACGAAGTTCATCTCCTTCCTTCTGCCCCGAGGTCAGATGAGTACAGATGAAGCAAAAGCTTGTTTGATGCAAAGACATGCTAATGGAAATTGAACCCTGGAAAATTCAAGAGAATGAAATTGCTGCATCTACTAGAAATTCAACATATATACCATAGGAAACTATTGTACCTTATTTCCTAGATAGCCCATTAATCCTCTTCCAACACAAGACACTTTCAAATTGTGAACATCATCTCGCAGATCACTTTTTACCCACACTGTCAAAAATATACCAACCATTTGTTTGCTGGCAACTAAGCAGTATCTCGAGTGGCCTAGCTGTCTATCTCTATCCTCCATTGAGAAAGACCCACTGTTGGACGTTGGTGAATAATGTGTCACAACAGGTGAATCACCAGGTACATTCTCATCATCAGAGGAACCCCATCTGTAATTGGGATCATAATCACTTGTTCTGTGTCCAAACATAACCTGATCACAAACGCTGAATCGCCTATCATGTCTGGGTTGTGGCATTGACATGTCATTGTCCATTCTCATGCTGCGGCTCAAGGATTGGAAGGACCTGCGGTGAAAGAAAGAGGAAGCCTTCTGCCTAGTTGATCCCTCAAAGTCCGCGTCTAATTCTACAATTGGATCAGAAACTGGTGAAGGTGTATGGCAAGCACCGCTTGTTCCAGGAAGATTATTTAGAGTCTTCCTTATAAGAGCTAGCCACTTCTTAGCTGGCCCCATGTCTTCCGTGCCTAAAACATTGCCGGCATTCAAAGGAACTATTTCTTGAAACCTGGAAACCAAAAGGATTGATAAGGATTCTATTACCACACAAAAACTTTGCACAGATTAGAGAGAACATATCTATATATGCAAGAACATACCCAAGAACATAGATATCAGCAGGAAGAGAGGTATGAAGCCAATCTTCGAGATTCAAACAACTTGGAGGAGATTTTCCAGCCACGTTCCATGTAGCTACAAAGATACTGTGCCCCGTTGAACACCAATACATATTACAAACGAAGAAAACTTAGCCCGAAAATTTCAGATTAAATCTATTCATCCACAAAGAAGAAGTGCTTAATTACATGACAATTCTAGTTTCATTTCATACCTATAATTATGTACATCTGTAACTTGTGATGCTTCTATATCAATCTTACCCCGCCGGATTCTATCCGAATGCCTCTTGCTCAATCTTTCTGTGGATTTAGTTGGGGTTTAAGAGGGGATTAGTAAAAAATTAAAGAATTGGCCATAAGATTAGGAGACTCTAAACAAAAAGAATTTTGTGGTCCAAAGCAAAAACTGAACCTGTGTTGCTTTTCTTGGTTGTGCATGCCTCCCTCTCAGAATAGTTGTTCCTCCACTCTCCATCACCACCTGAAAAGGATAGCCCCATAAAGTTGTTAAAGCTGAGCTTTTTCCACTGTTGATACATTCAGATGATTCAAAAACCACCACAAGAAAACAAAAACAAAACAATAAGAACAATTTTCAAGTTACAAAATGAATGAAGAAAATATTAATATTAATAATAATTAAAAGAAATTGTTTCAGAAAAGAGGAAGAAAACAAATGGCAGATCTTGAAGCTGCAGAGTCCATTAAAATCTGAAATTTTTTGTACCCAAAATTGCAGTGATGCAGATTAGAGCAATGCAAGAATGTTCAGAGCATAGAAGAATAAAAAAATGCAGAGAAATCCCATATTTTTTTTTTTTTTTATCTTGATTAAAATCCAGGATTCCCAAATCAGAAGGCCCAAATTTTATAGAATCCAAATCAATGCATGTATGCGACAATGACCTCCAAAAACGGCGTCGTCTGCATCGAAGTCCTCGGCTTTGCTCTTGATGTTGAACCATTTTTTAACCAGTGTCTTGGGCCATGAAAGCTTCAGAAAATAGAACAAGAAAAGTCAACAATCTCAGAACAAAAAAGCAGAAAAAAAAATCGAAATGTGGTGCCAATTTATCAAACCTTGCTTTTCTTGGAATTCTCATCTCTCATTGTTTCACTGCTTCATAAATGGATATCTGTACTTACAGCAATGAATGCGGATGGAGAAAGAAGAAGAATACCAACAAAATTAAAACCCAGGAAGAAAAATGGGCTCAAAAGCTCTGGGTTTGCTGAGAAGAAGAAGAGAACAAAAATGGGTAGTGGGAAAATCCCCTGTTTTCTCAAGCAATGAAGGGAACCCAAGTGGGCATTTTATTTTCCCGGCTTCTAAGCAGAAAGTTAAAATCCAAAATACCCCAGTGGGTACTTTTCTCCTGCACTCACTCTTCTGCGTTTGGAAGGAGAGAAAACAGAGGAAACTCAAAGCGGAAGAAACAGAGGACACAGCCCTTCTAAGGATAAATCAAGACAATGCAGGATTCCTAGAGAGAGAGAGAGAGAGTGTGAGAATGTGGGAGTTGTCTGTGAGAAAAACCTCGTTATGGGTACAGAGCAAACAATGTATCGAATTTTGAAGAGAGAATAAAGCGGAGTGATATAAGAGTGAGAGAGGAAGGGGAGAGAGAGAGGGAGAGAGAGAGGGAGGGAGGGAGAGGAAGAGAGAGAGAAGGAGAGGTTGGCTCTGTGTGTCGAGAGGCTTTTTACCTCAAAATCCAAGGCCGGCTCAGCACTTTGCTTGGGGACTTGGGGAGGGGCACTCAGGCTGTGTGGCTTTGGAGAGATTTTTCAACGTGACCGACATACGAGATGATACATTACGTGTTACTATATAAATTGTGAGATATGTGTATTAAAAAATTAATAACTTAAAAAATAAAATTTCACACAATTTACATGATGTAACACTTGTGTTACTGTCACAATAAAAAATTTCTCGTGACTTTGGATTATATATATATTTTTTTGGGTTAACCACCCGTGGCTTTGGATTGTACTTGGTCACCCACTCACACCCAAATTCCCTACACTCCCCCTGCCAAGCTTTCTCTCTCTAAATTCTTCCCCTTCTCTCTCTAAGTTAGGTTTGATCTAAACCCAGGCAGTTAAAGAACCCAACAAAATAAATCAATAAAAGAGGATAATGCATTTGTTACTACTCATGACACAACTCTGATTGGTTGAAATATTGCTAAGATTGACAGTGACACTGTCCTTTTTTTAATATTTGGGTTGTAAGTTTTTTTCACTTCTCTATTTGACTTGTGAATTTTTTTAATACAACGATGTATATTTACATTAAAGGTGAAAGATTTGAGCTAAACAACACAGTGAACTAGTCGGCAAAAATTAAACCAAAGATCTTTCACTTACAAGTAAAAATGAAAAAAAAAAATTCACTGGCATTAAGTGATACTTGACTTGTGAACCATATGTGGTTGTGTTTTCACAATTGGTAAGAATGTTTGGAAGACTATTTTTTTAAGGTCAAGAATGTTGCCCCCAATGTGGGTTCTGTGCTTGCTTTGAGACATCCATAGCCATAAGCTTTTATAGGGTTTCATAGAGGGTGTATTTTTGTATAACAAAAAGGGGGTTTCTTCTCCAACGGATGTTCATTGCTTAGGTCTGGGAGATTGGAAGAATATTTGTGGTCCAACTTAAGAAGCATTGCATATTTCTCCTCAAAACCTTCAATGGTTTGCTTTTTAGTTGAACACTAGGTTACATTGCCATGCCAAATTGAGGCCTTTTTTACTCCATCAAGAATTGTGTCCATGAGGACCAAGGCATTTGTCCCAATTTTGGGGTTTCAATTTGGGTAATTTCAACTTGATAATGTGCTAGCTCACATTTCATTTTTTGGATGAATGTAAAGTTTGTGTCTTGAAAAATGCCCCTTTCATAAAAAGACTCGTTTACAAAAATTTAAGATGAGAGATTCGTGTTTTTTAGGGATAGAAAATTATTTGATTCTTTGCTATGGATGGAAAAAGAAATCCTGATGTAAATATAGCGTTCAGTGAATGGTAGCTGTTGTCATTGAAGGATTCTCTTTGAACGAATTCGATTTGTTGATCGTACTCCTCAGGCTAACTATTTCATGGGTTAGCTGGGCCCCTGATTTGCGTTAACCAAAGGCGAATACTCATCGTTTACGGCATGGACTACTAGGGTATCTAATCACATTCGTTCCCCATGCTTTCACACTCCAGCGAGGAAAGTGGGGCCCGCTCAATGTTGAATAGTATACCTCAGTCATGACGTCTCACAATATATAGACCCCATTGCTGGTAATTGAATATGGTTCTCATCGCATTGTGTTTGTGCCAAAACATCACAAGTATACAAGACACAAGCCAAATTAACCACTCAATATTTCAGATTAATCACAAGGACACAAGACAGAAGCCAAACTAGTTCACACTTAGTTCGCATAAAGGTAGGATCTGTTAGGCCATTGAGGGTCCCTAATCGTAGCTTAACTCATTAATCTACAACCCACGCGATCCCCTAAGTTTTCGCATTTAAGTATCGATTATCATTGTTTAATGCCTAAGCTTGAACAAAGTAATTTCTTGGATTAAGCTCTCAGGGCTTGATTTCTTAATTGACTAATCCTCAACACACATGCTACATGTGGAAGACTGTCTTCTTCCCCTATCAAAGTACTTAATGTTCATATTTTAAGGTTATTTGCAATCGATTAGCATATTGTTTAATGTGTTTAAGGACTAATTAAACTACTAAGCTAGACAGCTAAACACACCAATGAAAAATACCGAATCTTCATTTCCCCAATGCCAAATGGGAATCCCTCACAAACCCCCATTGAATCCACTAGTCTAGTGAAACTACCCTCATAGCCAACCACTCCAAATATACGACTTGTCTAAAACACATAGAGCAGTCGTACAAAAGGCTCACTTTTCTACCAGCGTGGTATTTGGCAAAATGTCTTTCATGTATAGTCATAAATAGAGGTATGACTGTGACACCCCATATTGTGTTTGGCCGGTATTGACTCTCACTCTGAAAAGTACTACGTCAACCTGAGTTGTATGGATGATTGCTTGTACGTAGCCTCACTAGTTACTAGTCCTATTGAGATCAATGTAGTGCCAAAACTAGGTCGTGACAAATGGTATACCAAAGCCAACCCGAGCACAAAATTTCATCGGTGTTGAGTCTCACATCGAAAAAGTACTGAGTCAACCTAGGCTATATATATAAGCGATTGCATGTAGTCTCACTAATGATTAATTTTGAGATCGATGCACTGCCAATATGCCAACTGATTCGTGATATATGGTATCAGAGCCAATCCGAGCGTTTGCGGGTGTTAAGTCTCACATCTAATTAGTATTGGGTCAACCTGAGTTGTATAAGTGATTGCATGTAGTCTCATTAGTGACTAGTTACTATTAGGATCGATATATTGACGAAAAGACGAATAGATCGTGACATATGATATCAAAGCCAACCCGGACAGGCATAATTCACTATGGTGAGAAACTGAGAGTAGAACCGTAAACATTGGCTAATGCATGTCACGATGACAGCACCCAGGGATAGTACAAGAAGCATGAGAAAGAGCAAATGCTAAACTTATGAAAGAGTTATGGGCAAAAGGCCATGAAAGAAGAGAGACTACCCTACAACTCGATCGAATTCTTCCCTTTTTACTGCTGGAGAACTGTTTCTTTTCTTTGACTCACACAAAAATATTTCATCGAATTAGTGGGATCAAAGAGGACACCATATAATTGGATTCGGTTATGATATTATGAATGTGGATATATGACTTGTACCTTATCCTTTGGCAAAACGCCACGTAGAACATATGTCTGCAACTTCATATTATTAGAGGAAAACTTAGTCAAATTGTACATGAAATCGATGGACACTCTCCCCTCCTCTTCCTTTGTGGGTACTTCACGGCCGGCTGATGTAAAATGTAATTGCTCGCTCTCATGTCCCACCATCATTAGTCATCAAATTTTGGTTAGGGATAGTGGTTTTCTGTTAAATGATCAAAGAGACGGGCTAAAAGCTCACTTTCAACAACATTGATATTGTCTTTAACTTGTTAATTACCACATGCACAGTCCGATATGTGTAAGATTTTATCATAAAAGATCTTAGTATTAGTTGAAGTGAGACTAGAATATTTAAACTCTTCTTTTTTCTCTCATCCTGCAGATGTGTGAGATAATTCAACATTTCACGCTCTTGTTTTCTCATTCTCTTTAATTTGTTTGGCAAATACCGCATAAACTGATGATAATGAATTTTACTTTAGAAGTTACCATTGTTTCTTTAATTTAGAAAAAAAGAAAAAAGATGATGAGTTTCTCACTCTGATCATGAATGTAAGATAAATACTCCATCGTTGAAGTTATTGGTCATGTATGAAAGGTTATCTCTCGATATTATTATTCCAACTTTGATTCTGATTCGATAATGATTTTAAACTTTATGTTCACAACTAACACACAATAAATCCAATACTAAATTGATAAAGAAAAGTAAAAACTCAGGATCTCCGGTGCTAGGGTTTTGAAAAACTCTTCCATGCTTAAAAATCAAACGAGTAAACATCATAGATAGACAAACGAGGCAGTCAAAGGGATGATCTTTGATTTGATTTGTACTTTGGGCAAAGTATATATCTTCTTCTCTTAGTTGAGAACATGATTTTCTTTCTGTTTCTTTTGCTTTTATAGCTTTGAAAAACCTTCTTAAGGCACCCCCTCCATCCTCTCTTTTGCCTAGCTACACAGCTTCATAACCAAAAATTTGTGTCAAAATTTTGGCCTTTTTTGTGTGTATCTTTTGTTGTCATTTTCTTTCCATCTGCCAAAAGAAAGAGATGTATTTCCAAAGCACACCTCTGGGTTTGGGCTTCAAGTACTTCTTGTGGTGATGTGGCTTCTGATGTAGACTCTCTGTCCTTCGATTCTCCGACATGTAACTGTATATTAATTATACATTACATGAGTACATAAACTTTATATCAAAAGCAAAACTAGCTAGTTCTTAAGCTGAAAAATTGTCCTCCTATATACAAAGTATAAGGGCTTGAAGCTCAATCCACAAGCTATCACATATAGGTTTTCGTTGGCCCAAACACTTTCGTGGGAATTATCGGAGATATTCTTGAGTAGAAGCTTCCATACTACATTATTTGTCTGTCCAATCCAACAAAAGAATGGTGCATCGCATTAGGGTCGAAATCAGAAATGTGTGGGACTCAAATGCATGAGGCACTCATATATATTTGTTAGACGAACGAGTGACGTAGTACAAAAACCTTGCTCAAGAATCTATCCGATAATTCGGGAAATATTAAGATCAATTAATTACTTAACTATTGCAAGCTGATTCTGATCATTCTTACTTGCATACCTTATAAATAATGAAGGGTCGAAATCAGTCCGTGTGCACATGCTCAACTTAACCCTAGCACTCATTTACAACCAAATGAACCAGGTAGAATCATTTGCTTATCAGATTAGAAAGTTTGCTAACAAAGAGGCCCCTATTAGTCACAAGAGTGGCTCATGGTTCTAGTAGTACAATGACAAATATTTTCACTCAAAAAGGAAGAACACATCACAAATAAAATACAAATTGACTTGTTGATATTGATGTGAAGTTTTTCACTTTTGGGTGGAAAAAGAGTGATAATATTCACACATATTTTTACCTCCCACACACCTTTGTTAAATTTTGTCCATTGATCTTCTTTAATTCATTCGATCCAACAGCCAAAAATTGAAAAAAAATGTATAAAAAGTGAAAACGAGTGTGTAGATAGCACTACCAGTGAAAAAAAGAAAGAAAAAAAACCACATGCATTGCATTAATTTTTCATCCACTTTAGTGTCCTGGCTTAAGATCTTGTCACTGTCTTTGCTTCCCCTTTCATTTTCCTAGCTTTTATCACCATCCAATGATGCAATCCATGGTGTTTTTTGCTGCCCATCAAATCTTTGTGGTCTGTCCATTTCATCATTTATTTATTTTGTCTTCCTTACAACCTTAGCAATGTTGGCTTAATCTGCAGAACTGGTTCTAGACTTCTAGTTAAAAATGTAAATTGAATTTTACCTACCATTTGTTTTACCAATGCAAGCCTTAAGTCATAAAAGCTAGATACAAAACCCTGCAGAATTTAAAATGTGAAGCAATCCAATGTACCATATGATAAATCCGGCATCAAAGCGGTTAGGGAATGATGTAATTCGTATTTTCAGGACCACATCTGTACAAGGATAATAACTTACAAGCATCAGAGTGCATATGTCACATGTGCATGTATATGTCATATGTCACGTGCTACGACAAAATATGTCTAGTATTAGTTCGCATTTAATACAAACGCATTTTAGCGTAAATACAAACATGATTGTAGATGCTAGATCGACAAGTCCATTCTTCTTTAGTCAAATATAGATTAATCTTAAATCATCAGATCGACAAATTTAGCTGCTAAATCGACATGTTCATTCTTCTCTAGTAAAATATAGATTAATCTTAACCTATCAATTGGCAAATTCAGCTCCTCCATAGGTGTGTTCCATAGGCAATCCAATCACTACTGTATTCTGTATCAACCTTTAATGATTAAGCAGGAATATGTTTATATAGCTGAACAAGTAAAAGTAATACATTTTTCAAATATTATGTACAAATGCTACAAGATTGCTGGTTCGCTCTATGTTTACAAGTAATTAAGCAGAAGGTAATTCGAGTAAAAAGTGATTTGTTACACAAAGTAATTAGAAAAATAGTTGTCGTAACAGATACTATTAGTGGATAAAATAAATAGTACTTAATATCTAGTTTACCACTGCCGGAAGCACCACTTGTGAAGTTGTATATATCTGATTTGTCACCCTCCCTTGGTGCGGGTGGCACTGGCGTGGGCGGGGTTGGTGGCTCGGGTGGTGAGGGGAGTGGACTAATTGCCTCGGGCGGCAGCGATATGAGGTCTTCCGGTGATGGCGTGATAGGTTCAAGTGGTGGTGGTATGATTGATTTTGGTGGTGGCGGCAACAATGGCATGATTGGCACAATTGGCCGCGAAGGCATTGGTTTGATTGGTTTCGCTGGTGGTATCGAAGGAGGTATGATTGCTACAGGTGTTGGTACTAGTGGTGGTTGAGAGGGAAGTGGTACAATAGGTGACGGCTGCAACGGCGGTGGCATGATTGGTAATGGTGGAGGGTTAATTGGAGAGGGAGGCGGGAGTATCTTAGGGTCCGGTGTGATAATAATATAAGATGAACGGTCAGATAGGGTGTCATATGTCAATGAATTAGTATGCAGAAGTTGATTTATCCCAGATTGAACCAGTATCATATAAATCTACTCTTAAGTCTCCATTGTGGTTCAAAGCTACGAAAGAGGAAATACAAGCATTACACTCTCAGAATACTAGGTCTTTGGTCACCTTACCATCAAACAGAAACCTTGTGGGATATAAATGGGTCTTTAAGATCAAAAGACATGCAGATGGAACCATTTCGAGGTACAAGGCTAGACTTGTGGCAAAGGGATTCAATCAAGTGGCAGGTATAGACTATGGTGCAACATTCAGTCTTGTGGTTAACCTACTACAGTAAGGCTTGTTCTTGCCCTAGCTGCACATTTTGGATGGTCTTTGAGACAACTCGATGTAAAAAATGCATTTCTGCATGGAATCTTGCAATAAGAGGTTTATATGGCATAACCTCATAGCTTTGTGGATTCTCTACACTCTACTTTAGTCTGTAAACTTCATAAGCCCTTATATGACTTAAAATAGGCTCCAAGGGCATGGAATGAGAGATTTACTAATTTCTTGCCTTCCTTAGGTTTTCAATCCACTTATGCAGATACATCACTGTTTGTCAAACATGTTGGTTCTAAGGTGGTGATTCTCCTACTTTATGTTGATGATATAATCATCACAGGGAGTGCAATTGAGGCCATAAGAGAGATCATTTCTACATTAGCAAAAGAGTTTGATATCAAGGATCTGGGACCACTACACTATTTTCTTGGCATTCAAATTACACAAACTGCATAATGATTGTTTCTCTCTCAGCATAATTGTGGCAATGATTTGTTAACAAAAACAAAAATGCATCAATCAAAGCTCTGTGCTACCCCTTGCTTGCCTTATAACAGACTTCTTAAAGATGATGAAGTACCTTTTAACAACCCTGAGTTATACAGAAGCATAGTGGGAACGCAGTATCTCACATTTACAAGACATAACATTGCATTCTCTGTGCACCAGGCCTATCAATTCATGCATTGTCCTATGGAATCACATTATCTGGCTGTGAAAAGGATACTTCGACATCTCAAAGGTACACAGAATTATAATATTCATTATGTTAACTGAGGATTGAAGTTAAATGCATTTAGTGATGCTGACTAGGCTGGGGATCCTAATGATAGAAGATCCGCAACTGCTGAGATTGATTAGATAAGACAGTTACTTGCTTTCTTATAAATCCAGTCCCAACTTCATCTACAATATCTTGGTCTTCAAAGAAACAAAACACAGTGTCTTGTTCATCTACTGAAGATGAGTACAGAGCAATTGCTACAACAACTGCTGAGATTGATTAGATAAGACAGTTACTTGCTTTCTTGTAAATCTCAGTCCCCACTCCATCTACAATGTTTTGTGACAACCTGTCAGCTATTACCCTTACCTGCAATCCAATGATGCATCGAAGAACAAAGCACAGAGAGATCGATATGCATTTTGTGTGAGAAATAGTTGCCAAACAACGGATTCAAATGCAATTTGTATCTTCAAATGAACAATTTGTTGATATTTTGATTAAATGGTTATCTGCACCATTGTTTCACACGCATTGCTACAATCTCAGGCTCTGTGGTCCCTTTCCTAAGCTTGAGGGAAGATGATAATAATATAAGATGAATGGCCAAATAGAGTGCCATGTGTCAATGGATTAGTGTGGTTGTTATAAGGTAGTTAAAGGTTGTTGAGATTGTAGTGACCTATTGTGTAAGCTTTGTTAGTTAGAAGAATATATAATAGCTTGAAGCATTGTATTACTGTTAAGAAAATATACAAGAATTCATTTCCTTCTCTCTCTATTCTCTCTCTCTAAAACTTCCATTGTTGTTCTGCATTGCTGCAACATTGTTTTACATGGTGTGGCTGGTGTAACTGGCTCGGTTGGCGTCGCATGCTCCGCCGCTGAACTCTTCAAACAAGGCATATTAGGCACCATCGTTCCGGTTGAAGTTCCTTCAGCATTGTTGCAAGACGCAAAAATCATCGTATCACCCACGAAAGACTTTATATCAATCTGATCCATCACACCACCCGAAATCTTATTGCAGTCGAACTTAATCACCTTCTGTGGTGGATGTCCCTTCAAAATTGATGTACATTGTATCCCTCCATCACCGTCGACGATTGACTTTTGCAGTTCTGGTCCCCGTTACAATAATATTGATCAATAACAACAGGGTTTTGAGCTCCATCAAGTTTGATCATTTCAAACGTTATGTTTCTCGAGTACCATGAGCACTCCAACCGAATGAGGGTCAGATGGCTCGTTTTAGCCCTTTGGCTCTCCAAGAAATTAATATTTTAATGAACAGTGCAAGGCCATATTTCTTAGACCATCTCCAACCGAACGAGGGCCAGATGGCTCGTTTTAGCCCTCTGGCCCCCCAAGAAATTAATATTTTAATGAACAGTGCAGGGACATATTTCTTACCATCTCCAACCGAGGGCCAAAGAGCCATATGACTCGTTTTAGCCCTGTCACAAAAAACTGTCTCCAACCGAGGGCCATAAGGCCAAATATAATTTATTATTTAAATTTAAAAACTACAACAACTTAAATTTATAGGAAAAAATGAAAATTTTTAAATATTTTTTTTTACAAATTGTGGCCGAAAAAAATTCAAATTCAAATCCAACGGTTAGTTGATACAGCATGACGTCAGTTAGCCGTTTGATTTGAATTTTTTTTGCTATAAATAGGATGGATATTGGGTTATAATTCACACACCGTTGAATTCAATCTATTTCATTTTGATCTCTTTCAATTCAATCTCTTTCAATTCAATTTCTTTCAATTCAAGTTTACAATGAATTCCAACTTTGGATCATTTTTGAATTCCAACTAGGGGTCCTCATCCAATTCCAAATTGGAAGAAAAATAGGCGCAGATAAGACGAGAAGATGAAGAGACTGATGAAGAAGATGAAGCATGGCACAACACACAATATGTGGCAGCCATGGCTGTGGCCATGATGTGTCAGCCAACTGAGGAACAACCTCAATGGGATGGCTCTGTTGCTGGTCGCTCTTACAAACTACGAAACAGAGCGATGACGCATGTCAATCTGATGAACAACTACTTCAACCACAACTCGGTGTACACAGAAGATGATTTCAGACGTCGCTTTCGGATGAGGCATCATGTCTTCGAGCGTGTACTTCATGATATCCATCAGGTCAATCCATACTTTCAACAGAAGCTAAACAGAGCAAGCCGCCCTGGTTTCTCACCTCATCAGAAGGTTACTATTGCACTATGATTGATGGCATATGGCTCCCCAGCTAATTCGATAGATGAAACTCATGGTATGTCTAAGTCTACATGCCTTGATACTCTTGCTGAATTCTGTATGTAAGATCCCACATCGCCCAGGGGTGTGGATCATGTAAGCCTTATATGTATATTCTCATCTCTACCTAACATGAGCCCTTTTGGGAGCTCACTGGCTTCGGGTTCCGTAGGAACTCCGAAGTTAAGCGAGAATGGGCCAGAGCATTCCCAAGATGGGTAACCCACTGGGAAGTTCTCGAGTGAGTTCCCAGAAACAAAACCGTGAGGGTGTGGTCGGGGCCCAAAGTGGACAATATCGTGCTATGGCAGAGTCGAGCCCGGGATGTGGTGGGGGCCCGGGCCGAGATGTGACCTTGTAACACAATTGTTCATCTTTACAAAGAGGGGTACCTCCACGAGCCAAATCAAGAAGATCTGGATCGACTCCTTCGTAAAGCTGAAGACCGTGGGTTTCCGGGCATGATAGGGTCATTAGACTGCATGCATTGGAATTGGAAGAATTGTCCCACCGGATGGCAATGAGGCTTTAGCGGAAGGTCGAGAAAGTCAACTATTATGTTAGAGGCGGTTGCCTCGTATGACACATGGATCTGGCATGCTTTCTTTAGAGTCCCTGGATCCCAAAATGACATTATAGTTCTTGGGCGTTCACCTCTCTTCAATAACCTGACGGAAGGTAAATCACCTCAACTTGACTACTACATCAACAGCCGTCAGTACAATATGGGGTATCACTTGGCAGATGGCATCTACCCAAAGTGGGCGACACTTGTCCAAGCAATTTCAAACCCTAAAAATGACGTTGAAAAGTGTTTTACCTTACACCAAGAGGCATACCGGAAAGATGTTGAGATAGCTTTTGGTGTTCTACAAACACAGTGGAAGATCATCAAGGAACTGGCAAGAGGATGGAGTCGAGAAAATTTGGACTCCATCATCATGATGTCTTGCATCATATTACACAACATGATTGTGGAGGATGAACGAGATAGGTATATTGATGGAGAGTCCAATGACGACCAAGAGGATCCAAATAAGTCAATAAGGGATCGTGCAAAAATATATGATGAGCCTAATTTGCCTTTCAATCCAAGAACTGTTAGTATCTCTATAAATGAGTACATGAGGCTCTATAGGATGATACGTACCCGTGTCACAAACAAGTCCCTACAACAGGATCTTGTTGCACATCTTTGGGCCAAAAGAAGCATGGAGAAGGCTTTTAAGTTTTATGTTGTTAAATGTTTTTAAAAATGTTGTTTAAGTTTAATGTTGTTAATTTTTTTTTATGTTGGTTAATGTTATTTAATGTTGTTTCATATTGTTTAATGTTGTTTCATGTTACTTAATTTAATTTCATGTTGTATAATGACTTAGGAAGTTAAAGGAAAAAAATAGAAAAAAAAAAAAAATTAAAAACTTTTGTAAAAATAAAAAATAAAAAAAAAAACAGCTAGCTAACATCAGCGGCTAGCTGTTGGTTTTTTGAATCTTGGCCCTGCCTGGGGCCGGCCCTTTGGCCATTTTTTGTCCAGTGGGGTCCACGAACCCTTTTGCATGGCCCTCAGTTGGAGACGATTTTCGGGCTATTTTCGACCCTCTGGACCCTTTGGTTGGAGATGGTCTTACTTGGAATGTTAGTTTTGTTCCTAAATACAATTGGTTTTGGTTAATTTCCATTGAAACTTGGTACGAAGGAAATCCTCTTACCGTTAGGAATTGTTCCCTGCTGTATCCCAAACTCACCTATCAAAAACAACCACGACAAGGCACCGGAGAGGCACAGTAATTAATTTGGAAGCATGAGTAAGAAACTAATATAAAGGAAAGCACTAATTAATCCTACCTATAACCCCACAATCATGGACACATCCAGTCATCAGGTTGCTCGAAATTCGTGGGCATATTTTCATGTTACAATTGGAATTGGCTTAGTTTTCGTCTTGTAACTTGGAGTCGGATGTTCCATCAAGGAAATCAAAGTGTTAGGTTTCCAGTTGTTAACAATTTGTCGGACCAAAGCTTCGAAATCAAAGGTTTAATCATGGCCCCAATCCTCAAATTAACTACTACGAAAGTGATTCTAACTTTGGTCTAATGTGAGAGAACGCAGCTCCAGCTAGCTTGACTAAAGCGAGGACTTTACTCTGTATGTGTTTAATTGTTTTCTATGGTTGGTCATAGTTTTAGCTAGCTTTAAAGACCTGTAGGTGTAGCAAGCAATAACCAAATAAATATAGTATGAATTTATGCTTAATAAAAACGCAATTATAGAGTAAATACAATCATAACTGTAAACTTTAGATTGACGAATTTATTATTGCTCAGTAAAGTGTACACCGTCATGTAACGTCCCATACTAATGACATAATGAGATTTAGACAAAACAATTTAAACGTCTTTCTTTTATTGACACAGAATGCCAGCGTACCCAGGCCATGTAAACTCTTTCCGACTATCGTGTCACTTTCTGAGCTTTTATCACCATTCTAATCCATATAATTGTTACTTGCTGCCCATCAAATCTTTGAGGTATTTGTCTATTTCATCATCTATTCATTTTTCGTCTTCCTTCCAACATTAGTAATGGTTTGCCTTCGTCTGCAGAACTAGTTTTAGTTGGAAAAGTAAATTTAATATTTACCTAACAATTATTTTACCAGATGCAAGTTACTCAAATTAAAAGCATGTGTTACACACGTTCATCAAAAAATAGCTGCTGCAACAAGAACCGGCATCAGTGGACAAAACAGGTAGTAGTTTATATGTAGATTAGCACTGCCAGAAGCTTCACCTCCGGTGTAGATGGTTGTTGGCCTCGTAGGCTTCGTCGCTGAACTCTGTAGACAAGGCACGTTGGGCACCGTAGTGCCGACATAAGTCCCTTTGGCGTTGTTACAAGTCGCAAAAATCTTCATATCCCTCACCGCCGGCATTATATTAATCCCATCCATCACAATATTATGACAGCCACCTGAAACTTGATCGCAATCGAGTTTAATCGCCTCCTCCGTCGCAGAAGTGCCTTCAAAATCGATGTACGTCACATCCGCCACCACCACGGCCGACGACTGACTTTTGCAATTGTGTTCCCCATTACAATAGTACTGATCAATAATGATAGGATATTGAGCTCTGTCAAGTTTGATCCTCTCAAACCTGATGTTTCTCGCATACCCGGAGCCGCCCTGCCACGTCTTTATTCTCGCTCCATTTGTAGTTCCAGTGAAACTACAATCTTTCACATATATATTGTCCACTTTACTACTAGCGCCATCTTCTCCCAAGCTTCCAACACTGTTTGCAAAAGAAAATTAATCTATGTTAACATGTACGACATCACGATTGGCATTCGGCGATATTTATTAAATAGTTAATAGAAGATAAGAGAACAAAGACATACCTAATTCCATGACCTGGTCCGCAAGCAATGTTGGTGATGGAGAGAAAGGAACACCCGTCGCCAATGGAAATACAATCGTCTCCTGTCCCAATAGACGAATCACGAATGGTGACATGGCTCGAGAAGGAGATGTCAATACCATCAGTGTTTGGACTGTCTTCAGGCGCATGGATGTTCAAATGCGATACATCTGCGTTGTCACAACTATTTATACCAATATGCGCTTGCGGGCTGTTTAGAAAAGTGAGTCCGCTGAGCTTGAGGTTTTGGCAGTTCTGGAATTGCAGTGCCTTATGTGGTTTGCAGTCGTTATCCCCCAAGAGCTTGCGCGATCTCCCGTCGTATTGGCTAGCGCTCCACCATGCAGCCCCATGGCCATCGATTTTGCCTGAGCCGTCGAGCATTAGGTTTTGGACGTTCGAAAAACTTAGCCAGTCATCCGAATCGCATTCTTTCCATGCACCACGCGCAGGTGCCAACAAATTTCCTAGAACTTGAAGGTGAATGTTCTTTGTATTGCATGGGCCTTCAAATTTTATATGTTGCAATAAGAACGTTATCCCCTCCGGCACAATAAGTGTTGGTATGCCATTACTAGCTTCATCAATTCCTTGACATAAATCTTTCCATGCATTCACAAAAGCTGGGGAATCATCCGTTCGCCCGTCTCCCACAGCACCGTACTTGGTTATGTCCAGCATTTTTTGGCTACGTGCAATGCCAATAAACAACGACAAAGCGAGGAAGAAGAAAATTAAAATGCGAATGAGTGTATTGATGATCGACATTGTTTGTGAAACAACGAAGAATTCCTAAAGATTTGAAAACTATAGCTTTCTCAAAGCTAGAACAATGTTGATCGTTGGAGTAAACAATATGGTGGTTCTACATGTGTATATATACTAGTAAACTTACTTTTTTCGAGTAATATGTTCCTTAAATTACAATTGTTTTGGTTACTTTCCCATTTAAAAATTGGTAGCAGAAATGGTAGGAATGAAATACCCTTGAATTGTTAGAACAGGAAACCTAACAATTTGAGGATCAAACTAAAGAGATTGCCGGATTAAACTGGAACACCCAAAGGAAATTGCATTACTAGTACTGGCCCTGAGGCTCCTCGAAAGAACAGGATTCCGGCTTTCGCAGGAGGAGCTCGCTGATCTAGCCAGCTTGCCTAATTCCAAAGCAGATGTTGCAGGAAGGAAATTGCATTCAAAATTGTTAAGGTTTAGTGATAGCAAAGTGCAACAACAATTGAAACCAATACAAAAAAATATACAAACAAAAATCCAAAACCAATTCCACCAAATTAAACTCTACACGACGTTGTAAACTTTTCGCGCCAGCCTGATGCAGTCCAACCAGTGCAACATCTCCACGTTGGGGTCTCTCTCGATCACGACGTCCGACACCGTGACCTGCTTAACGCCCCTGTAGCTGGTGATCTTTCCGCGCACTCTGGCCACCACGCCGAGCTTAATCTCGGCGGCGAAGCGCATTGCGTTTTGGGCAATAAGTCGAACATCTGGCGGGCTGCGGCGGGAGAAGTAGGGGGAGGAGAGCTGGTTGAGCCAGAGAATGCAGATGACGCAGCCGGTGCCATCGTCGATGGTGAACCTGAGGAACTTGTTGGGTTTGAGGTCGCGAGACGTGACGGTGCCGACCGTCTCAGCGCGGGAGAGGAGAGCGCCGTTGCGGGAGAAGGAGATTGGGACCGAGGAGGAGGAGGAGGTTTGGGTGAGAGAGTTGAGGTCGAAGGCCAAGAGTTTTACGTGAGTGTTGTATAGTGAATGCTCCATCGGTAAAGAGATGAGAAATTTGAGAAAAAGTGTGAATTGGGTCCTCCCAAAGTAGTTAGGGAGGGAGAGAGAGAGAGAGGGTGGAGGCTGGCGGCGGGAGGGGAGGAGGAGGCTGGGCTTTATGGGTTAAGTTTGTTCGCCGCCATTGATTCTGAAAAAGCTCTCTGCAATTCCGTAAATCTGGGAATCCTGCACTTTCCCACTCTTGCAACGACGAAACGAAGCCCGAGACATACCGTCGGGGTTTATTAAAACTTAACTGCATGTTTGCCCATAAATCGTAGGGATTTTTCATTTTGGTCCTTCAACCTTTTTTCATCCCAAGTTGATATTTTTGACAAACAATAGCATTAGTGGGGCTAAACTGTAGGTTGTCAGGGAGGACGATCAACAGGGATCGAAGACGTACCAAATTGATAATTTAACAATTGAAAATCTGTCTACTAAGGAAAGAAAGTGGCTACGTAGAAGTTCATAGAACTACATGATCACCTTTTGAAGGCGATTTCGATAATTCATCTACTTTTTCAAGTGTCATTCACTTACTCTTAAGTGACAATTTTTATCCAGGGCTAGACGTTTATACTGAAAATCGCACAAAACCAGTGAAATCGAATATGTAAGTTTGATTTTGGAGTTGTTTTCCTAATCATCACTATAATTAATTAAAATTAAAAATTATTTTTTCACTTTACGAATCAACTGATTGAATTGCGCCTACCACTAATCATGTCAACATTTATAAAGTTTTTTTATTTGATTTTTTTTTTAGTTTTATTAGTTTTTTTATTAGTCAATGTGAATTCATATAACTGGATAGGTAAGACCTACTCATGTATCACATGAACACACTAATAGAAAATTAAATGAAAAGACAACAGAATGACTAAATTAATTTGCAGGTTCTATTTTTAACAACCAAATTGATGAATTTTCTATTTCAAAGATTATTTTAATAGACAATTTCAACTTCAGGACCAACCGTGATTTGAAAAGAAAAAATTCCCTTTTGAAATCGATTTACCAAAATTGGAACAGGCAAATAAGGACCAAATTGGAACAAGCATCAAAGTTTAGGGGTCAAAAGCATAGATGTGCTTTGAAAACGATTAAAGGGCTTGAGAAGGCACATAACCCGAGTTGGAAGGAGAACGACCCGAACGATTATCCCACTCCCTGGTTCTCTACGGAATCCTGAACCTAAACCCCTCTTTTGACAATTGGGGGTAAATCAATTTCCAATCTTCCATCGTCCTACAAACCCTAATTCGGAGGAACCAGACCCAAATTCTTGCCCAGCATGAAGAGAGCAATTCCATGGAGTGATGAGGAAGGAGATTCGGATTCCTCATCTGGGGAGTCATCAGATTCTCCACCCTCCAAGAAAACAGCTTCACAAGGTACATATACATGCACATATACTGGTTTGGGTTTTATGTGTTGTGTTTTGTGTATTGAATTTGTTTTAGCGGGCTGCATACTCTATTATTTTCTGCAGGGAAATCTGGGAAGCCAAAGAGCAAAGTTGTGGACTTTGAGGCACTGAAGCAACATGGCTACAAAGGTGGGCCCTCGGTGCTGGCTGTGCCGCCACCGAGAGAGCCGGAGCAGGAGCCGAACTGGTCTTGGGCTACCGGCAGGGAGGACGGTAAGGACAGCAAGCCCGGAACCAAGAAAACTGAGGAAGAAGAAGAATCTTATGAACAGCGGCAGAAGACGAGGGCTTCATTGGCTTCGGGAGAGAAGCTTGAAACTGCGCTGACCCGGAGCGAAAAGCGAAACCTGTCCTTCTCGCAGAAGGAGAAGAGGAAGAGAGAGCTTGGGCAGGCAAGCAGGGGGAAGAACTATGTTGAAGAAGAGAAGAGGTTGCTGAGGGAGAGTGGTGTTTACTCTGGTTTTGATGCGTAGGAACTCTATCCTGTAATTTGTAATTTGTCATTGATTTTCCCTTGGATTCGAAATGACGCTTTCGATGAAAAATTTCTGGGTTTGTTCAAGACAATCTCTTTCACTTATCTTAAATACATAACTGATCGTATTTTTGCAAATCCGAATGAAAGAGTCTGCGATAAAATTAGCTTATAATGTACACAGGAGTCGAGTGTTCGATAGGTAAACTGCTCTGGTTAAGCTCACACAGTTGCATCTAAACAACTGAAAATTCTTGGTGTTGGGTAAAATCCATGCATCTAAACAACTGAAAATTCTTGGTGTTGGGTAAAATCACGCGATATGACCAAATTGCTCGATAGACGGGTTACATACAGGAAGCCTTCTCGTAGTCTTGCTCGACAGATGCTCAACCGGTCTCTCTTTGTGAAGCCAATACGGTTACTGCTCAGGTGGAGATGTTGACCTATTGGGAAGAGTCCTGTATATTGCTCTGATAGTATTTGGAGTTGTTCTGCAACAGCCTCCAACAAGGGAAGCCCCTGCTTCACACCATTTGTTTACGTACGAGACAAAATCTTCATCTGAAACCCCAGTGTTTTGCTGCAACGCGGAAAAAAAGAAAGAAAAGAGATCAGAAGAGTAGGTGTCTGGACAAGAATATCACAACTACAGATTTCCCGCACTAATTCCACCTTCTAGATAACAACAATATTTTCACAGATAATTCTATTGAAAACACGAGACAACCATAGAAACTTCACTTACCACCCACATCTTTCTATCTGGATCATAGCTTTCACCACTATTTGGGTACACAATAATTGGTTTTGTAGCCACCTGAAGGATTTAAACATGAAAATAAGTACAGGAACTCCAAACGGAGTAATGTACAATTGTAATTATTCCGGGAAGCCTACAAATTGGAAATACGTCAGAAATATAGCATATGAAAATGCAGCAGGATATGTGTAGTTTGTTGTTTTTCATTGAACATTAAGAATTAGAAAATCTCAGAAATTGAAACAGTAAATACAGTTTAAAGTCACCAGAGGGGAGGCGATTTTATCGCTGCTCCAACAGTTGGTCATATAGCTCAGTTGAAGCTTTTATTGTTTGATCAAGATAAGGAACATAAACTAAATTTATTCAAACGCAATACAAATAGCCTAAATGATTATACCTGTGTAATTAATGTCAACAGTCCATGGATAAATCTAGGGGGAGTGCAGTTGATTCCAACTGCAACAACTTTCTTGCATGATTCAGCAACTGTGGCGCATTCAAGGAGAGAATCACCACTAACAACATTGATGCCGTCTTTAGAGTTGAAAGAAAACCATGCAGGAAGTTGCATGTTTTCTTCTTCCAAAAGCTCAGCATAAGCCTGCATAAACACCGAGCATGATTAACCAGGGGAAAAGAATAAACACCGAGTTAAAAGTGCAAACCAAAATTATGTCGAGATATTTTTTCCTTGAAAGCAAATTAACATACATCTCTTGAGTAATAGCATCATTTTTACAAAATTTCATATCTTTCACTTTCGGTACATTTAAGTGCTTACCAATTAAAACATTAGCCACCTAATTAAATGCTATCAGTAAGCGAGCCTTGTAAGAAGCCTAGAATAAAGAAATGTTGGCCTGTCAGATTTCCTCAACCAACAAGGACAAGAAGAAATTAAATGCTATCAACAAGCTTGCGATCATTACCTGAGCTTCCAGCTTATTTGGAACTGTTTCAAATGCAAGTAGGTCAGGACCTGATTCTGCTAGGATTTGGACCCTTCTCCGATGAAAATCTTTTAATCTTCCTAGCGTCATAGCCTCACCATAATTTCCACTGCCAAGGGACAGACCCAAAATATGAATATTAAAAAGACATTTCAAGTTCAGAAAACAATAGCCTTTTCATGCAAATAACAGCAGCCAAGACTATCTAACTTCATCTTTCAAAGCTTTCTCTGGGATCAAAGGAACACATTTTCCTAAGCGAAAATCCTACTCATATTACGTCAACAATACAGTTAGAGGACCTGCGATTGTTTACATGCGAGGTACTAGAACCAAAGCCAACAAGAATAACAGCTGATGCAATGAATTTTTATAGCAGAACTGACTCACCTGTATTCAGACCCATCAGCCAAATAAGCGCCATAGCTCCCCACAGATGCCGCAACTAAGATTGGCCGACGCTTGAGAATTCTACCATTTCCACTGTCAGCAGAAGAGCATTGAGTACATCTGTCGTAATAGATATCTCGTGCCTCTCGGGCAATTTCAACACTTTTCCTAAGCAAAGATTCACTCTCTTCTGTGGAAAAGCCTTTGGCCTTGAAACCTTGAATGGTGGCCTGCATAACAACTAACACTTTCAGTTTCAAGAAAAAAAATAAAATGAGAGAGACATCATCAGTTACCGGGATTACCTGATACGATGCTGTGATTATGATATCTGCACCAGCTTCAAGGTAATCAAGGTGTACCTGCTCCGATACGCAACAAAACAACATGGTACATGGTCCTATTAGTTAATCAAGTCTACACATGAATTACATTTACATAAATCAATCTCCATTCTTTTGATTTCGTCTTCACAAAAGCTGAATCCTTTACACAAGAAAGAAAGAAAATGTTCAATCCTGCCTGACTTATCAATAGCGAAATATACAAATTAAAGTTGTGATTAGCTCATAGAAGTCACATTCCTCACTAAATACATGATCAAAGCATAGCAACAAGTTTCCTTCCGATCCAAACAAAATCAGTAAAATCTGACAACTTTTGGTCCAAATTCATAGATAAGAACTAAATTCCCAACAAAAATCGAATGGTAATTCCAAAGAAACAAAGCTCAAAATTGTCAAAAATTAAAATTAAGCCAAAATTAGCACTTGAGAAACTTAGCAAAAACCCATTATTCTGCACATATCTACACTCATCAGAGTACAAAACAAAGCAAATTACATTCCCAATACAGCATTTCTAGAGAGAGAGAGAGAGAGATGAGGATACCTTGCGAATGAGGTGCGGGGAAGTGAGGAGGCATTTGGCGCTCCAAAGAGGATCGTTGAGGTCAGCGCCGTGGCGTTCAAGCTCGGTGGAAAGTCCACCGTCGACCACCGCGACTCCGCCTGCCTGCCTGAGTAAGTCCCTCATCAACGACGACGTTTCGGCGCTGCTGCCGCTGCCCATCCCGTCGTCAAAGCAACCACCACTCTGTGAATGTGTGGCGTCGGTTTTTTGTCATTATATTTGTTAGGAAACCGGAAAAACCAACTAAACCCACCGACACCTGGCTCCCCCTGTTTTTGCTCCTTATAGCATTTTAGTTGCTCAAGAAATAAGAATTACCTATTTGAAATTAGCATTTCGACCCCTTAGGTTTTGTATAATACCAAAATATCCGTGGGTAACATTTGGTTTGCGGGTTGTTCTCAGGAGAAATTGAATAATTTCATTATCGTGTTTGAAAACGCTTATAATGGTACGAGAAAATTATGTTTTATTATGCGCATTATTTATTGTTGGCTGATTTTCATGTCAATTTGCATGCGTGCTTCATGTGGATATGGAGAAATATTTTCGTGTGCCGAGCAAACAACTCGGCACACCAAGTGTCAGATTATAATTTGTTGAAATTTTTTTTTAAAGCTTTCAACCAATTGTATTATGATACTTAGTGTATCGGGCCGTGTGCCCGACACATTAAAAAATCTCTCATGGATATGGTATGGGGATGATCGTAAGTCCACTACCACTAGTGAATTTTGGGATAAGCATGGGCAATCCAATAGCCAAAGAAGGAAAAGGATCCTCGCCGGATCCCGTGATCGTAACTGTTCATCATACATCGTGCGGTTAGTTTTCGTTAGGTACTATTTATATTTAATTTTAAAATTTAAATTTTGAAATGACTTCTGATTGCACGATGTATAATGAACGATCACAATCACAAAATCTCTAGGATCCCTTAAAAAAGGATCCGACGAGGATCATTTTCCCCCAAAGAATATCCACCAAATTTCATATCCAAAGATGAATGCCCCTACACATCAAGTGGAAGCGTCCTTTGGGATTTCTAGTGGAACATTAGGTAGATATGCCTTGCACCACAAAAAAGTGCAAACCAATTTGATTTTGGAATTTCTAGTGGTTTCCTCTCTTTTCTTACCTTTAAACAAGAAAGAATCACCCCTCCACTCCTCGTTTTCTCTTTGCAGGACGTCCGCCCTTTTTTAATGGACGGATTTTATAGCTATAATGTTGATATTTGTATCCCTTATATCAATAAAGTATGTTAGAGTAACTCCACCCATGGAGCCCTCCCCCCTGGCAATCCACCTTATTGAACAGTAACTGCCTTTCCCAGGCAATAGATAATAATATTAATATTTTGTTTCTCACCCAATCCATAAAATATTATTATTTTTCTAACTCTCTCTCTTCTCCTCTCTCTCTCTCTCTTTCCCGCCTGACACAACTCTTCTCTCTCGAGCCACAGGCCCGTCGATTCCCCACTCCCCCCCCCCCCCCCCCCGCTCGGCCTCCCACACGCCCTCCGGCTCTCCATGGCTGGAGCTCTCCCCACCGGGCCTCGGGCCCTTTGATCTCCCCCGTCCCCCGAGCACTCCACACGGCTGGAGTTGCTTATCGATGTTTTACTAACATCGTATCAACAATTCATTCCTGTAAAAAAAACCGAATATTTTGTTTAGAGAATAACTGTCTCGTGTCGAGATAATTTCCAAACCATGCGCAGAAAAAATACCAAACAAAACTGCCGGACCTTTTTCTATGGCTTGCAACAAAACATTACAGCACAAATTGCAGAAAAAATTTGAATCCCAAAAGAATGACATTGATAAGAATGTGCATTATTCAAAGAAGGTCATGGACCGCGAGGTGTGCCGAAACAGAAACAGCCGGTGGACTGGTCTTCAGGTATCATGCCGCCTCCCTTGCTCGTATCTGTTGCATCCAACAGCTTCACTACCTCTTCCATTTCAGGGCGTTTATCCGGGCTTGCATCCCAACATTTCCGCATGACGCTGGCCAATGTGCTCGGGCAACATCTTGGAATCTCTGGTCGTAAATTCTGCCATCATAGCATAAGGTATATAAGACAGAACATGAAGAAATAGTATACGGTACAAGTTACGACAGACATTTGGTGATCGACATAACTTAAAAACCAATGACAGACAAAGAACTTGAAGAATTATGTGCAACGACAAACCAACCTGTCGCACTACTGCAGATGAGACATCGGCAAAACTCAGATTAGGATAAGGCATGTCGCAGCAATAGATTTCCCATAAGCAAATACCAAAACTATAGACGTCGCATTTCCTGTTGTATGGCTTGCCATCAAGGACCTACAGAAACCTTCATGTTAAATTCTGATCCGGTTTGCAGGAAAGGGAAAGATGGAGAATCGAAAAAGAGTGCTTCAAATCTTTATAGAACTAGATTTTGGAAACAATGAATTAGAAGAATTATACCTCTGGTGCCATGTACCCAAGGGTACCAGTCTCCCCAGTCATGTCCTTCGGGTTCTGAGCTTCTACTCGAGCAACGCCAAAATCAGCAATTTTCAATGTTCTACGAGTATCTAGCAACATATTTTCTGTCTTCACGTCACGGTGTACAATTTTCTTCGAGTGAAGATAGCTCAAACTGAGAAAATGGAACACAGAACCAAATCCTTTAGTTTAAAACCCAACAACAAATCGAATAAAATCAATCACAAAAAAAATGAACCTGACTCACCCTTTGGAGAGATCTAAAGCAAGTTGAATCACAACCTTAAAGGCAAGTTTCTTTCTTCTATTCCTGATCAAAAAGTTCTTTAGCGTCCCACCAGGAACATACTCAACAACAACGCAACAAGCTCTGGAAGGAGGAGAATTATGACTATCGTTTGATGCGTTTTTAACAGGGATTTTAAGATTGGAAGTTCCCATTGAAGCTCCGACCAACTGCCACAGATATAACAGTTAATAGGTTAAATAGACAAATCTCAACTGTATGGAAGATCATAGCACGCAAACATCATGTAAACCTGGAAGATCTCATTTGGACAATATTCTAAAACCCGAAAATTGTTAGGACAGCAAACTGCATCAAATTTTTCATCTGAAACTGTCACGATTTTATATCATGCATATTGATATGAAGAATCAACATATATTAATTTTACCTTTGGAATATTTGGGTGGTCAAGCTTATGCCAAACAGCAACCTCTTGCTGAAACGATGCCCGAAGAGCAGCAGTTTCAGCTGCTGTGGCAATACCATCCTGCCCCCAATCCAATATCTTCACTATAATATCAAAAATAGCAGCGGGCCATGAGAAGAATATTGCTAAAAACAAAGACATGATCTCCTACTGATTGGGGTTTCATTTTACACTTGAATTATACAACGCTGATTAGTGATTCATAAGACTTGCAATACACACGACCGCTGTATGAAATATTTATGTATTTGATATTTTGTATCTATACGTAGGCAAGCACTCACGTGCACTGCTTCTTTTCTGCAATGAAGCCCTGAGTCTAATAACAGTGAAACTTTGAAATTTCAGTCCACCATGCTAAAATCATTCCCAATAGTGATAGATTGATAGTTAAGATGTCTCAAGAAATAGATTAACCGTCTAATATACGATCGCAATAGCAACCTCCTGCTAATACTTAAGGCTTGTTTGGGACTACTACTGTCTTCTGCAAGAAGTGCAGAAGCGCTTCTTATCAACACGTTGAAATTGTTATTAAAAATCAAAGTGCTTTATGGAAAGAGCTTCTACTACCTAAATGTGTTTCAAGTTTGTTTTCTGAAAAAACCAGAGTCAAAAGTGCTTTTGGTTATCAGAATGAACTTCTAGCTCTCCCAGAAGCAATCACAAAGACCCTTAACACTATACGAAACAATTATAGGTGGCGGATCACCGTCTACCAACTCATCAAAATGTAATTTTTCTCAATTCCATTTCATTAACCACTAAATTATGTTTAAGAAGTCAATAACATGGAAACTTAAGGTATGCAAAAAGTCCTGCACATCATCAAAATTGCAACAAAGAAAAAGAATCGAAACCGAATTGAAGCCTTCAGAGAAATCAAAGTACCTGCAACATCTTGGCCGTCATAGGCTCCGCGGTACACGGTGCCATAGGTTCCATGAGCAATAACATGTCTTATATCCAACTTAGCCAAATCAATCTCCCACTCTTCCATCTTTGCATTCACTTCCCTCTCCCTCTCCCTCTCCCAACCCCTACTCAAGTGCTTCTCCAACTGGACATCCCAGCTCTTGAAATCGATCTTATCGGCCCGAAAAAACACCTCTTTCTCAACCCCTCCTCCCACATCCTTCCCCTTGGAACCCAAACTACTCGACCTTCGAAGTCCCTCAACTTCCATTTTTCTAAACTTCCCAACTCTTACTCAAAAATCGAACTTCAATGACCCAAAACAAAGAAACCCAACAACGAACACACGATTTGAACACAACCCATGAATCAAAACACAACCAAAACTTGTTTGTGCTGATCAAGTTCAAAACTTTTAACACAAGCAACCGCCAAAATCTCAAAACTTCACACCTTCACAACATAAAAACTTCCTTAAACCCTCCAAAAACTCGATTGAAATTTTGAGAACGGAGCTGGAAAAATAAACCCCCCCCCCCCCCCCCCCCGCGGGCGGGAAACCTTGGAGCTGAAGAATCCCACCAAATCGAGAAAAAAAAATCAGATGGGAAAAAAGGAAGAAAAAAAAGTTTAGGTGTCAAACGAGAGTGAGAGCCAATAGAAAGAGTGGACAGAATCGTAAAAGAAAAAATCAAACAAATATATAGGAACCCCTTCAAAAAAAAAAACAAATATATAGGAAAATTTACGCGCGGTTAAAGCAGTAAATTTCTGGGTCAGGTAAAAAATCCAAGCTTGATTTCGGAGTTGATTTACCTTCCTTTTTCACTGATTGACCGGAATTTTATGATTTCGTTTTCCTTCTTCAGATGCTCCATCCAAATATATGAATCTTCGGTAAAATCAACAAAAACGCGGTTTTGTTTTATCCTAAATCATATATGCGCCGCCTAATCTTCACTTCATCGAATAAAATCATTTTTAGTTTCCACTTGAGTTTTAGGAAATATACGTCTTAAGGTCTTTTGAAGACTTTCTAAATTTTTGGTACGAATTTTTTTTATGCTTATTAAGTGTTTGATAGAGTGTCTGTTAGGCATATTTTGGTATGTTATGTGGACAGCTTCCGATAATTTCTCTTGATATCATTCATTAGATTCATTCGACATATTTGACTGATGACAACAAGCCCATCAATATTCGAAGAAATGCCTCAATAAATAAATTAAAAACATTTGTGCATTTTACACTCTGTTTACATCTAAAAATCTTAGATCATTAACACTAGAAATCCCAAAATTTGAATTTTAGATCCACAACTGTATTCAAGTGATTGATTTTCCTAGAAGAATGTGAACAAAATTTGGATTGCATCGGATCATTTCGGTTGGTGAGATAAACGTAAACAAAGAATATTTTGCTCAATGTCAACTGTGTAGTTCATAAATAGGAATAAAAAGAAAGGAAAACTAATGAAAAGGGTTTGAAAACTTTGAGTTTTAATGATAAGGACAAAATAAAGGATAAAGTAAATAGTACCAGGTTTGACTTTTAAGCAAGGTTCTAAAAAACGCTAGGCGCTAGTCGGGCGGTGGGCTGGCGCCTAGCGCCTAGGCGCCTAGGCGGGGTCTAGGCGGGCGCCTAGGCGGCCTAGGCGGATTTAGGTAAATTTCTTGTATATCTTGTAAATAAGTGCATATTGACACTTAGAAAAAATTATACTTGTATGAAATCCATGGATAAGATAATAAAAGAATGATAAAATGCAAAAAAGAGTATCCAACAAATCCAAAATTTAAAAACACATTAAGCATATATGTCATATAATCATAGTGAGGAGTATTATAGAATGACACATGTACAAGAAGTTTACAATTTAAAATCACATAAAATGCAAAGTAGGAGGAAAATAAAGAAACATAGTAATGTAGATAGGATTTTTTTTTTTTAATTTCAAAAAAAAAAAAAAAACGCCTAGCACCGCCTAGCCCGCCTAGGCGCCGCCTAGCACCGCCCAACCCGCCTAGGACCGCCCAGCCCGCCTAGCGCCTAGCCCGCCTAGAGCCCAGCCGATTTTTCCACCGTTTTGCACAAAAACGCCTCGGCCACACTTCGTCCAGCGCCTAGGCGGCCGCCTAGGGCGTTTTTTCGAACACTGCTTTTAAGTGTAAAAATATGATTTTTCGTTAAAGTGAATAGTACCACGAACTTTTCGTTAAAACTCTCAATAAAAAGAAATGATAATAATAATAAAAAAACGAGTTGACTTTTCACCCACGCCAGTCGTTCGTTTTGTAACTAAAGTTTTGTCGGCAAATATATGTTTGCGAGACAAGGTGATTTAGGTGAAACGAGTTTATCGTCATCATGATATTTGAGGTTAGTAGTACAAAATTATGTAGAAAGTGTCTTATACATGACCTTGTATTAATGATCCAAAACGTTACAGTGACATATTTTATAAAATTCTCTCAATTTACAAATTAAAAAATAATAATAATGATAGATCGTATTGCTGGTGACTTGATTTGGGTTATTTTGGAGGATGGATAAATATGAAATCAAGCATTGACAAACTATCATAATATATTTTTAGGAAAACTAATGAAAATAGCTTAAAAACTTTGAGTTTTAACAATAAGGTGAATAGTACCAGGATTGACATTTTAGTGTAAAAATATGGTTTTTCGTTAAAGTGAACGGTACCGGAAGTTTTTCGTTAAAGTTCCCTATACTTTTTCCCTATTCCCCTGTTTTTTGAAGAAATTTAATTAAATCCCGCTTTGTACCTAGAAGAATAATTAAAAATGAAAACTAATGAAAATGGCTTAAAAACTTTTAGTTTTAACGATAAGGACAAAATAAAGGATAAAGTGAATAGTGTCAGGTTTGACTTTTTAGTGTAAAAATGTGGTTTTTCGTTAAAGTGAACAGTACCGCGGGCTTTTCGTTAAAACTCTCTAATTAAAAGTGTAGGCACCTTTCATGTATATCAGAAAGGAAAGTGCGCACTCATTTTCAGCTTCTAGACACCTTTGTTAAATTTTAGTTATTGATTTTTTTCTATTCATTTGCCTAAACGGCTGAAAATTAAAAGAAATATGTGAGAAGTAAAAGTGAATGTGTAGACAGCACTACCATATCAAAAATGTTTCTTGATATTTACAAGAATTTAAAAATAGTCAAAATTTTGACAAAGATGATTCGCGCGTTTCTACAAAGGTCTTAGGGTTTGTCTTAGTAGAATGATCCCTTGGTTTAATTCGCATAACACTATAAGGACCAAAATGGGCATCTCTCTCTAACTTGAAGGACAGTACTATGCCAGGGATTCCTTGCTTAAGAAGAAAAGAAATGATGTAAAACTCGTAGTATTTGTTCTATAAAGGCAGGGGCGGATCCATTAAGGGACCAAGGTGGTCCCAGGACCACCCGAAGCTCAGAAAATGGTTGTGAGGATCTTCAAGGACCACCCAAGTCTGGGCAATGGTGGAGAACAGCAGCCATGGCTGCTCTATGCAAAACAGAAGGAGGAAGAAGAAAGCTATTTTTTTTAAAAATAACTTGGCCAAAACGACATCGTTTTGAGCCAAGTTATTAAAAAAATTTGAAAACCTTCACGTGATAGGTGAGTCACAAGTCACCATCTTTTAGTCTTCTTCCCTAACCCTTCTTTCTCCAGCAACCCCCGCACTCTGTTACTTCTCCAGCGACCTACTCTTACTCTCGACCACTCCCAATCCCTCTTTTCTCCGGCGACATCAGTTTCAATCCCTCGCCGGCATCCAGATCTGAGCTCGGTAAAATTGGGTTATGGAAATGCGCGTAATTGAAGGTTGTGGAAGACAAGAGGTTTGGAACTTTGAAGTTCAAAAGAATTGCAGACTTTGATGAGAGAGAGATGCTGGGGAGTGAAGGCGGTGAAAAGGTGGGGTATCGGTCGACGATGACTGAGGAGGAAATCTGGAGGTTGGTTATGGGTTATGAGTTTAGGATGGTGTTTGGTTATGGATTTCTAGGTGTTTGGTTACTCGAATAGTGGTGTTTTAAAATTATAGATGTCTTTATATTATTGGACCATGTTAGTGGTTAGTATACTTGTGGTCCTGATCGGTCAGGACCCAAGTGTTATCCTTTATAAAATAGCTCTTGTTGTCAGATTCACTTTACCAAATTCAATATCAACTAATTGTTTATAAGTTTCCAAACAGGAGGAGGAATCCTCACGCCACTACAGGTAAGTAACCCCAACTTTTTTATTTGCTTTGTTTTCAATATCTTGGTAATCAAATCGTGATTTTGTCGATGACCCAATTATGTTACAGATTATTGCATTACGCATGATTTTATTCAGACGCAGACCATTTTACGGAATGAACATTCATGCCCTCCATAGCAAT
The DNA here is from genome assembly GCA_036320875.1 of Cotoneaster glaucophyllus. Classification (NCBI taxonomy): domain Eukaryota; kingdom Viridiplantae; phylum Streptophyta; class Magnoliopsida; order Rosales; family Rosaceae; genus Cotoneaster; species Cotoneaster glaucophyllus. Next base: position 29,428,813 of record CM070061.1, on the reverse strand, counting down.
TTCTGTAAGTTTTCTAATTTAGTGTTAGTTCTTACTTATTTTTAGTGTTAGTTGATACAGATTTATTGTTAATTTGTTAGGATATTTAGTTCTAGGGTTTTTTTTAAGAACACTAATTAAAAACAAAGGGGCCAAACAGTGAATCTTGCAAATAATTTTTTCATATCTATTTTAATGTTAGTTCATACATATTTATTGTTGATTCGTTAGGATTTTCCGATATTACTTGGATTGTGTTATAGGGTGTTTTTTTTTTTTTTTTAATATTGTGTTACAAACTTACAGACTACAGTTAGGGGTTTTTAGTTCATACATATTTTTTAGCTTCATCAATTGATATAGAGTTATTTATTAATTGATACAGATTCAATTCACTTTACTAACCTAATTGTATGCTGATTTGTTCCTCATTCTACCCAAGCCAGTCGAACTGCCGAAGGTCATCCACATCAACTCTAAAATTTCTGTAAGTTTTATAATTTAGTGTTAGTTCTTACTTATTTTTAGCGTTAGTTGATACAGATTTATTGTTAATTTGTTAGGATTTTTAGTTTTATTTTAGTGTTAGTTCATAAATATTTATTGTTGATTTTTTAGGATTTTTTTCATATTTATTTTAGTGTTAGTTCATACATATGTATTGTTGATTCGTTAAGATTTTATGATATTACTTGGATTGTGTTATAGGGGTTTTTTTTTTGTTGAAGATTGTGTACAGTGTTAGTTCATACATATGTTTTAGTTTCATCAATTGATATAAATTTTTTTATTAATTGATATGTGTAAAATTTAGAAGTATGGAACGATATTACAAGCGAAAATCATCATCGATTATGAATGAAAAGTTGGTTGGTAGTTTACCTCATTGAAGCGATCATTTAATTCCTTAAATTTTAAGAGAAATAACATTGTGTGGTCAAATTAATTGGACAAAATAATTAAAAAACAAAACGAATCTCAAGATAAATCAGCACATTAAATAGCAAGTTAGGTGAACCATCGCTCCTGGGCTTGATTTCCGGCGAGAGAAGGGGCGGCAGCCACTCCTCGCCCTCACGTAGTTTCGTCTATGCATATTGGGACCACCCAATGTTAAAATCCTGGATCCGCCACTGCCTGAGGGTATGACGATTTCTCAAATCTGGGCTTATGTTCGAGATCATCTTCATCAGACAATTCAAGGCTGATTTTTTGCTTGAAATGGTGATGATGTGACCCATGCCATATATGAATGTGCTTGGTTTGATCCTGCAAACCCTATTTGAAATCAACAAATTAATGATGGTAGAACTCCAAAAGAACAGAAATAAAATAGTGTAATTCTACGTAGACCCTCAAACAGATGCATGCAGATAACGGCATTTACCTTGGAGTAAACAGCTAATCTAACATCCGTGATTACACCATCAGCTTCAACTCTGAAATCGTGGTTGCCTATACAAGTTGCTTCGACCTACACACACTGGGAACTGTCTTTTTCTGTCTGCACAGACCTTTAGAAACTTGCTGAGGGAATGACTCGATGGAACACAGACAAGAAACAACCTGCACATAGATACTATAATGCAAAGTTGAAAAAAAAATGGCCAACTAGCGTAAGACTACCTCAGTCAGAAAGCTCCCATCTGGTTTAGAAGTGGTCCAAACCTTCAATAACTTTGAGCCAGTGCTATCGTATTCATTAATCTCCCACTCAGGTTCCATTGTATGTCTATCACAATGATGGACACCGAAAGGATTTCCGTTACAAATCTACTTTTACAATGACAACTCTACACGATAATACAGGAAATGATCATTACAGCTGGAGCTTCTTCAATTATTTTCTGGTGTCTTCTGTGTACGCTGCAATCTCTTTCATATAAATGTAGAACATTCTCATGTTTGTCCTCAAAGATCTACAATATCAAACAATCACCAAAAATCAAATCATATGGTTCTACGCCAATTCATATCATGTCACGTTAAGTTTGGTTTTTCAAAAGGAAAATATTTTTATTATCTTTTTAAAGTATCATTTAGACATGTTGATATAATGCTCTTATGATTTCGTGTTTTTGTCACGATAAAGGGTCACAATCCCGTGAGGGTGAGCTAACTCTAAAAATTCGTCCTCAATGTGAAATTAGAAAATGCTTATAATATTCCTTGCATTTCTTTTCATTTTTTATTTGTTGAGGATAATTCAGTGCATGGGATGGGATGGGTTTGGGCTGCACTGGGCTAGTTGCGTACTATTTTTGGGCTTTATTGGGCTTCTAGAAACAAGTTTTTGCTCTTTCTGACAAATAGTCGTATATGTGTACTCAGAATTCAGAATCTCGTCCAACAAAGTGGAGATTCAAGCGATACTAGGAATCATAACCTCATCTAAAATGATCTGACTAGGTAATGAATTAGGATTTCCTTATATGGTCAGATCATTTTAGAACAAGTGAACCATTTATGATGAAGAAGATGGTTTTATTTTTATTAGGCCTTCCATAGTCCCAAAAAAATGAGTGTGCTACCAATAATATAAGAATCAAATTTCTATAATGGGCCGGAAATGTTTTGTGAGAGTGATTCTTATTTTTAAGTTCAATATTTTTTTTTAATAAATGATATTATCTACATTAAAAGGGGTGGGGGAGTGGACTAAGCCTCACAATAGGTTATCAATGATCTGATCAAATCCGTCCGATTTTGACGAGAATTGAACCTAAGGCCTCTTAGTATATTGAACTCATGAATATGATACATATCCAACAAATGACAAGAGAGAGAAAAGAGGTAACCAATCATAAAATAGTGAAAATGAAAAAGTAGACAAGGTTCCACACTAATATACAAAACTCACCTGTCAAACTCACACAATTGTGGCAATGGTGTAATACGAATCAAATTTACGGTCTCTAATTCTTATGTATAGAATCACACTCACCTAAACCATTATAAAATACCATAGTGGATGGGGTGTTGAGTTTCTACCCATACCTCCCGGATTCAAAACTCTCTATGCTATAAATTATTGTGATAGTCTCGAATTCTTCACTCTCTTCTTAATAATAATAAATGAAAAAAAAAAATACTTACACATTATACACAAATCAATGATTTGATATATGGATGGAACATGTACAAGAATATTAATATTAGTGGGTCAATTAACTTTTTCTATGTTGAGCAAAATAACAAAGGTTTGATTGATCAAGAAATGACAAAATGCAAGGACTGGCTACCATCCCAACATCAACATGCAACAACCTTAGCTATTATTTCTCATGGAAATCGATCGTTTCTGTGTCATCTATCAAAGCTTGTGATTAAGATGGAGCACATGCATCATCACCAGCCTCACACTTGTCCGCACTTTTACCTAACACCATCATGCCTTTCGCAACTATATGATAAAGGCAATTTAGAATCTATAACATGTTGCATTGCTGGCTAATTACAAATCCATATATAGATATATAGATATATTACACACACACACACACACACACACACACACACACATCTATCTTGAATTTCCTTCATCACAACATTTTCGAGAAATGCTGTAAAACAACCAAAATTCTATTTTAAAAGTTATATTTAAATAAAAACTTTAATAGATGTTGTAAAAGAGTCTCTATTATAGCAAAATGAATAATAACTCTTTAAATTTATAGTGCAACTATTCACTTGCTAAATATTAGAAAAATAATAAAACTCGAGGGTGTACCCTTGAGTCAAGAAGAGAAGGTTGTTTTAGAAATTGAGTGGGTTGAGTTTGAAGTGTTAATGATAAATTTTTGAAGTTTGTTAAATTACAGAGTGTTAATGAAGATAAAAAGTTAAACTGATTAGCCAAAATAATTTTTTAACACTATTCATTTGTTAGGTTAACAAAAATTTAGATTTTATCTTGAAGATGCTCTTAATGTATATATATATACTTTCAGAAGGGCCCATTTAGCACTCACTTGTTTCAATCCTTCATTGATTTGTCTTAATAATGTGGTGTTGTTGCTAAGCACTATAATTTAGTTGTTAAATATTTTTTGTTACGTGTAAGTGAGAAATCTTAATTTTAATTTTTATGAAAAATGGGTGTGACACCAAAATATTAAAACAATGATGTTAAGGTAAAAAGTGGAGTACTTCCCATGTAGGGTTTGGTTTGGGTACGGTTTCATTTTGGTGGCTGTAAAAGTTTGCACTTTGCATGTAGGCTTGGACGCTACATTTGTCTTCTGGTAGGCCCCAGAAGCTCCCAATCACATAGCGCATCTTGCTTGCTTTTTCTCATACACTTCACATGTACACGCCATTCAGCCTATTATTTATTTACAAAGAATTTTGCTAGGAATAATCTCACATGTCAGTAAGTTTAGTCTTAATATGCATCAACGATTGACAGTTATCCACTAACGCATGAGCAACTAATCAAAACATTAATTATACTTATTCTTTGCTTTTGCATCAATATCTTAGAATCACCTTCTAATTACATGCATTAACGGCTGACAGTCACTCACTAAAATATAGACGTCTAATTTAACATTCTTCTTCTTCTTCTTCTTCAAAACTACGCTTATTTCTTTTTGCATGCATTAACGGCCAGAACTCACGACAATTCGCTAACTAACACATAGGTGCTCTCCAAAAGCATTGTCGATCGATCTTATTCATAACTGTGATTATCTCATTCTTCTTGTAGTAATTATATGATATCCTAGACATATAGAGGGTGTGTGTACATGCATAACTGAAGCTTTGATTTGTAGGGTTTTGCTTCCATAAAAGTTTTGTGCAACCAATGTGGCTTGGTGACTTTATTTCAAGTCATCAATTGCTTTTGCTCACAAAAAAAGCGGATCAAAATTTCTGGAAAAAGCAAAGTCCCATTGCGTTTGCCAGAATTCTATATCCCTTGCTATTGTTTAACTTGCAAGAAGAGACTAATGCTCTCAGTTACCCTCCAATTCCAACAATGCATGGTGACCCTAACGTAGAAGACACCCTCTCTCTCTCTCTCTCTCTCTCTCATCAATTTAAACCTTCATTCTTGACTATCCTTTTAAATTAGATAAATCCTTTTAATTAGTGTTTGATTGTTATCTAACGGTCAAAGCCTCCAAAGCTTGTTTTTGGTGTGGCCTCTTTTGGGGGGCTGCTAATTCTGGACACCTTTTTTGAATATTATCCCTTTTTGAAAATAATTCATTTAATAATATCCTTTCGGCACAAGAGTCTAAACAATATCACTTCCCACTAATTTAGACTTTGAAAACCCTAGCTACCAACACGAATACATAATGATCAAACCTAAGTTTGATCTCTTTTCTAATCTCTTCGTTTCTGCTAATTGTGCATAACTTGTAAATAATTCTATACTCGTAAGGCAACAAACTACATGGTCATGGTAACTATCTCTAGTTTGATTTATGCATCTTTATTCTCGGAATTTAGATAATAAAATATTTTGTGATCAATTTTACGGAAAGAGCTTACTCTCGTTTCTCTCTCTTTTTTTATTTTATTTTTTTACTTTTTTTTAATGAAAACATGAGTTTTGTTTTCGATAGTCCGCTTAGCAAATCTTCACTATTGATTTTTTTTGAGTCAAATTTTCACCATTGATTCTCAAACCTACTTAATAATTCTGGACTATGAAAGAAAAATTGGAAAACATTTATGAAAGGAAAAAAGTTCGAGAAAAGTAGATTAATTCTGCTAATGGAGGCAGATGCATATCAATTAAGTAACTATTGATGGGTGGACAACTACTTTTTCAGGTTCCTTAACTAGTGTTATGATTAAACCACGCTTGACCTCTAACACTCTGAGAGTTTGATAAAATTTTACAGAAACAAATAAATTAATTCCTAACCTTGTTTCAACTTCATATATGAACTATTTGATAGTTACATGCAAAACCAGTTGGTAATCACAAGCGATATTATTAGTATTTAAGTTACACAAAAGAATGTACAAAGATTTGAATTTGAGACGAAGTAAGTTAAACTCGATCATAGTGCTCCTAGTTGTACCCTTGTTTTTCTCTTTAATGTTATTTTTTGGTAGAAAAAAAAGTTTAAAAAAAAATTATTTACTAAAATAATCCACCACTTACACATACAGTTGATAATTTTCTTGCTAACTCTAGCATTGTTGTTTCACAAGGGACCATACATTTATAGAACCAATGAAATTAAAAAGTCTGTCAATTATTCGTTAATCATTTCACATCTTATGTGTTTCTCAGCATCTAAACCATTTAAATATGATTAGGAGACGTGTTTAAAACGTACTGTTTCCTACTTGCATCCTATTTATTTATGTATCTTAGATGTAATGTTTGGCATGCAACACAATGTCACACTCTCAGTACTTAAAAGGATAGAGGGTGTGGACATAACTAGAATTGACAATTAAAATTAATACCATCTTTTGGTCATTCTCTTTTACTTATCAATTTTCACACTTACTATCACTGGACTAACCCAATGATTTAAGTAATATCACTTTTCTTATCCTCAGTAATGCATACAAAACAAATCAACTATGTTACAACAGAAGTGTGATTCATTTACCATAAACATATGAGCTCGTTTGTGAGCGCTTGTAAAATGACTGAAATTGCTATTGGTGAAATTAATTTTAGGTTTCAAAAGCATTTGAAGTGTTTTTTTTTTTTTTTTTTTTTTTTTTGTTTGTTTTGTTTGTAATATGCACCGGGTATATGCTTCTTGCAGGAAGCACTTCAAGTGCTTTTTTAAGATCCAATTAGATTTTTACTAAAGGTTGGTTTCAAAAATATTTTCCGCAAAAACGTTTTCAGTCATTTTAAAAGCACTTACACACGAGTCTTATATCGTTTTTAAAATTATATAAGTTGGAACTCCTTCATATAAGTTGGTAAGAGTTAATAGGATTTTTTTACAAATGATCCTTTATGTTTCGTCAACTCATTAGTTTGGTCCTTTATGTTCTAAACTCATCAATTTCGTCGTTCATCTCTTGCTTTGGTCAGTTCTTGTTGCCTAATCGCGTCAACTCATTAGTTTAGTCTTTTATGTTCCAAAACTCATTTATCTACATGGCATCATTTAATTGACCTTGTGGATCCTATATGACTGCCACATCAGCACATTAATAACGGATTATTAACGAAGGTGGACGGCAAAGACAATATTAATAACCAAAGCAAGAAATGAGAAAGAAAATTGAAGAGTTTGAAACATAAAAAAACCAAACTATGAGCTGACATAACATAAAAAAACTATTCGCGATAAAAAAAATCCGTGTTTATTGTAGTTCAAAGTTCAATGCCTAGTAGAGTTGCTATAAAATGAAGAATAAGGATCCTCTTCGTCGGAGATCAGCGAATCTTGTTCGTTAATCGTACATAGTGCGATAAAAAATTATTTTCAATTTTATTATTTAAAATTGAACACAAACAGCACCTGAGAAAAACTGATCGCACGATATACGATGAACGAACACGATTTACGTATCTTCGAGATCCTCACAAAGAGGATCCGGATTCTAAAATGAAATGTTGGGGCTGTATTCTTAATGAAATACACGTGGTCCTCCAATCAGAAAAAAGAATAAAAAATACACGCTGTCCAATTTATTTGAGGGAATTATTAGTCGCTTGACGAATGACGACCGTCCTATCCTTGCTGCCGCACCGCCCTCCTTTTGACACTTTCTTTTCTGCCAAGTACTAGAAAGATTCTCGTCTCCTTTTCCAAGCCTATTTACCATAATACCCTTTCATTTTGTTTACAAAATATTATCTTAATCAAAATTATTATTGTTTAGAAATTGGAAACCATGAATAAATCAACGGCTAACTTTACCCCCCCACCTCCCAAAGTAATCTATGGAAATTACTTTGGTCTAAAATTTATATTGCTTATTAGACAACTTATTTGCCACATAGTATATAATATGAAATAAGGATGATATGCATGGTCACATCCAACCATCCTTTTGTCTTTGTCTACAATTTTTAATGCCCAATGCGGACTCATAGCCATATCTAAAATCCCTTTTCTAATCAAGGAGACAACTAAGATGTGTGTGATAGAAGCAAAAGAACAATAAAATAATAAAGGGAAAATTAGAATCCTCTACAGTTTTTCTATATCATTTAGATTAAACATCTGTGTCTTTTTAAAATTTGATTAAAGTGCTTTGACCAATAATCACCTCAAACTAAATTACATGTCATTATTATATCTTTTAAAATTAAAATAATTTTTGAATTTATCCTTTTATCAGCATGATGCACTTTTCAATATGTTTTTTTCAGATATGTTTTTTTTCGATCACAATTTTTTTTTTGTTATGCAAACATTTAATATTATTTCTTTTTTCAAATGGTTTTTTTATCAAATAGTTGGTGATCAACATAAAAACTCCGTGTAATTTTTCAATTTTTTTGTGAAATTATATATTTTTTTGCTGTTTTTTTAAGTATAGTTGTTGACGAATTATTATTAGGTACAATACATTACGTATATATTATCTGCGGGTACGTTTGAATTTACAAAAATCATTAATTGGTACGTTTATTTGTAATTTTGGTACGTTTGATTTGATACATATTGTTAATATTGGTACATTATTTTTATTTTGGTACGTTTTATTTTGTACACATTGTGTATTGGTACGTTTATATTATTCTCAATCATTTTTTCTCTTAACGTACTAAAAGAAAAACTTATTTCGGTACATTTGATTTTGTGGGATTTAAAAATATTTTAAACTATTTTGGAAATAAAATATCTTAAATCGTAGATAATTATTGCTAAATTGTAGCATTATTATGAAAATAAATTGAATCTAACCAACTTTTTTTTTTTACAATTATCTCTAACGGATGAGAATGTAATTAAAATGCTAGATTATAGGAAATTTGTTACAATATAATGTGCATATAGAACCAAAATTATGACAAAAAAAAAAGTTTAATCAAATCACTAAAAGGCATGAATGTTTAATCTAAAAAATTCAAAAATGAGGTGCCTATATCAAAAGATCCCAATAATAAAATAAATATGGAAGCCTCATGGTAATTTGGTAGAGAAATGTTAAGGAGACTCTTTTAAAAAGCAATATTTTCTATGGACCTCTGCTAATTCATGATTTTTGCACGATATTTTATAATATTGGCATGATAATTGACGTTAAATTGTTAGATAATAAATAATTTATAAAGAGTCACACTTAACATTCTCACGGTGGTAACACTGTTTTAAAAACATGCACAAAATCATAGTCAAACATCAACAAACCCAAGAAAAAAACATTTTTTGATTTTGTAACTGCAAGGGCATTTTAGTCATTTCACCAGTTCCCAGTCATTCTCTTGAGAATCAGTGGGTTTTGGGGGAGGGTTTTACCATCAGAAAAAGGACTGCATATGCTCTAAAGATTTTTCCAAAATCAAAGTGAAAAAATCCAACAAAAAAACCGAAATTGGAAACAAAAATCCGAAAAATAACGGAGTAGAAAAGCATTAACTTTAGCTTTTGCCGTTGGTTTTGCAGTCGCTGTTTTTACTGTTTCCGGCCTCTCCACCAACCTTTACCTTTGTTTTACTTTCCTCTTCAAACAGTAGAAAACCACAGCATAAAAGGCAAAAGCAGAACGCAGTGAGAGAGAAAACAGAGGAAGCAATTTCTGAGGCGGAGACGTAGCGGTCTGGTCTAACAACCATGGGGTGAGAAAAGAGTAAAGCAAAAGCAGCTGGTACGGGACGTGCTTTTTTTCGCTGCTGCTGTTGCTATTCACAAACGCAGATTAAGGAAGAAGAGAAGTTGTTTTGATTGATCGTTTTTGCTTCTGGGTAATTTTGTTTGATCCTTTTTTTTTTTCCTGCTGAGAAAATCATGCCATTGTGTGTATCTTCATGGAAGAATGCGCTTGGTGGTTTATTTGGGCTTGATCCTCCTACCCATGACTCTGTTTAACTAAATTTTTAATTTTTGGTTTCTGGGTAATTAAAAGTTTGATCCTTTTTTTCCCTGTAATTTTTTTTTTATGGAATTGGGTTGGTTATTAATTGTCATGGATGATCACTGAAGTTTTTTGCTTTAAAATCTGGTGATTCTATTAAGCTTGTGAATTCGTTGATTTTTTACTAAATTCTGACCATCTGTCTTTTGCGTTTGTCTCTGATCAGGTATTTTTGTAGAATATTAGTTCATATCAGTCAATTTTAGCATATGATTTCGGACCGGAGTTTTACTGATCAGGTAATTGCTTGCTTTTTGTGATCTTTCTTGTTTATTCCATGTTCTTGAGAATCTGATCTCACCCACCATGTTGTTTTATATTCTAATCAATCTGGTTTTTAACTGTGAATTTTGGTGATTAGGCATGATCGTGTGAGAGGTTGGTTATCAGGCCCCTTGTTGAGTTTATTCATCTTGGTTTCGGTTTTTATTCGTTTGTGGATCGGAAACAAAGTCAGTAGCGAAGGTGGTGCTGTTATTGGCCAGAGTTATGGCTACCGCGTCGCAGGCAGACTCTAGACGCAAGTACTCTTGGTGGTGGGACAGCCACATAAGCCCGAAGAATTCAAGATGGCTTCAGGAAAATCTTACAGGTATACATCATATGACTGGTTTGATTTGCAGTTTTGTTGCTGTATTTCTCATACATGTGGAGTGAAGTAATGCTCTCTCGCCGGACGTCATAAGTTTGTTTATCATGTCAACTGCATTGCATATTGTGACATGATTTTTACTTCTTCCTATCAAGAAATGTTCGTAATGTATGATGGATTCTCTTTTCCTAAACTGTTACATCATCAAATATGGAATATTGGATGGCTAAGAAGTGGAACTCGGGCTTTATTTAAGTTAGTTTGAATAGTGTAAATATGTATGTTGGTAGATTGACTGCTCGATGAGACGTCAGTGTGGTAGTACCGGGCTTGTAAACTGCAGTGATCCTGGTTTGTCAACAAGATGATCACATTACTCGCAGTTTGATTTCGTGCATCTTTCCGGTTGTGATTTTATCTTTTCGATTTTCTGTTCATAACAGCAATATTGTTCTCTCTCTCTCTCCCTCCTCCTCCTCTCTTCTTTGTATTAGATGTATATAGAGTTAATTATGTTTTAACTTCTTGAACAGATATGGATGCCAAAGTCAAACACATGATCAAGCTCATTGAATTGGATGCCGATTCCTTTGCTAGGAGGGCAGAGATGTACTATAAACAGCGCCCAGAACTAATGAAATTGGTAGAAGAGTTCTATCGAGCATACCGTGCGTTAGCTGAGAGATATGATCATGCAACTGGGGCGCTGCGCCAGGCTCATCGAACCATGGCTGAAGCATTTCCCAACCAAGTTCCATTTGCAATGGTAGATGATTCACCTGCAGGTTCCTCTGCTAGTGAGGCTGATCCCCGTACACCTGAGATGCCACACCCAATGCGGGCATTCTTAGACCTTGATGAATTGCAAAAAGATGCTCCGGGAATCTCCTCATCCCATTTCCTCGGTGTAAAAAAGAATGGAGCTTATACCGATGAATCCGACTCTGGAACAAGCAGAATGGGCTTGAAACAGCTGAATGATCTATTTGGGTCTGGAGAAGGAACGGCGAAAAAAGGTCTCAATTTTCATGATGAAGAAGAAAAAGACCGCAGCATGCAGGACAATGAGACCCATAACGTCAAGGCTCGATCATTGTCCGAGTCTGATCGACTGGGTAAAGCAGAGACAGAAATTTCAAACTTGAAGGAGGCCCTTGCTAAATTAGAAGCCGAAAAGGAAGCTGGCCTACTTCAGTACCAACAGTGTTTAGAGAGGTTGAATATTCTGGAGTCTGAAGTCACTCGTGCACATGAGGATTCCAGGGGACTGAATGAGCGAGCCAGTAAAGCTGAAGCTGAAGTTCAAGCTTCCAAGGAAGCACTTGCTAAATTAGAGTCTGAAAGGGATGCTAGCCTTCTGCAGTATCAGCAGTGTTTGGAGAAAATCACTAATCTGGAGGACAGTATCTCTTGTGCCCAAAAGGATGCTGCAGAGCTCAATGATCGCGCGAGTAAAGTTGAAACTGAAGCTGGAACTCTAAAGCAAGATCTTGCAAAGGTCGTAGCTGAGAAAGAAGCCGCACTTTCACAATATCAACAATGTCTAGAAATGATATCAAATCTGGAGGAAAAAATACTGCATATTGAGGAGGATACAAGAAGAATTAATGAGCGAGCTGTTAAAGCCGAAGGTGAGGTTGAAACCTTGAAGCAAGCAATTGCCAAGTTAAATGAAGAGAAGGAAGCTGCTGCTCTCCAGTACCAGCAGTGCTTGGAAACCATATCTACTCTGGAGCATAAGATAGCTAGTGCCCAAGAGGAGGCCCGACGGCTACACTCTGAAATAGATGATGGGATTGCAAAGTTAAAGGGTTCTGAAGAAAAGTGTATTCTGCTGGCACAATCAAATCAGACGCTCCAATCTGAGTTGGAGTCTTTGGTGCAGAAAATGGAATCTCAGGGTGAAGAACTGACCGAGAAGCAGAAGGAGTTGGGCAGACTCTGGACTTCCATACGAGAAGAGCGTTTGCGATTCATGGAGGCTGAAACTGCTTTCCAGACACTGCAGCATTTGCATTCTCAATCTCAGGAGGAACTTAGATCTATGTATTCTGAACTTCAGAATGGAGCTTTAATTATGAAGGACATGGAAATGCGTAATCAGGTTTTGGAGGACGAAGTCCAGAATTCGAAGGAGGAAAACAAGAGGTTGAGTGAGCTCAATCTGTCTTCATCCATGTCAATAAAAAATCTGCAAGATGAGATCTTAATCTTGAGGGAGACAATTAGGAAACTTGAAGAGGAACTCGGACTCCGAGTAGACCAAAGAAACGCTCTCCAGCAAGAGATATACTGCCTGAAAGAGGAACTCAATGGCTTGAACAAGAAACACCAAGTTATGCTAGAGCAGGTAGAGTCAGTTGGCTTGAATCCAGAGTGCCTTGCATCATCTGTGAAGGAACTGCAGGGTGAAAAATCACAGCTAGAACAGATGTGTGAGGCTGATAGAAGTGAGAAAGCGGCACTGTTAGAAAAGTTGGAAATCATGCAGAAACTTATGGAGAAAAATGTTCTTTTGGAGAATTCCCTTTCTGATTTGAACCTTGAGTTAGAAGGTGTTAGAGGGAAGGTAAAGGAGTTGGAAGAATCATGTCAATCTCATCTGGAAGAAAAAGGTACAATTGCTGCTGAAAATGGCGCCCTACTTTCCCAGTTACAAATTATGACCGAGAACTTGAAGAAATCATCGGAGAATAACAAAATTTTGGAGAATTCCCTTTGTGATGCAAATGCTGAACTTGAAGGCTTGAGGGTAAAATCAAAGAGCTTAGAAGAGTCCTGTCTATTGCTTGATAACGAGAAGTCTGGTCTGACCAAGGAGAGAGAAAATGTAGTTTCTGAGTTGGGCTCTACTCAGCAAAGACTGGCAGGTCTGGAAAAAGGATACACAGAAATAGAAGAGAAGCTCTCTGCTCTTGAGAAAGAGAGAGAATCCGCACTTTGTAAAGTGGAAGAGCTACATGTTTTCTTAGATTCTGAGAAACAAAAACATGCCAGTTTTGTTCAGTTGAGTGAAACCCAGATGGCTGGTATGGGATTGCAGATCTCTCGTCTCCAAGCAGAAGGCATGTGCGTGAAGAAAGAATATGAAGTGGAACAAGACAAAGCTGTGAACGCGCAGATTGAAATCTTTGTCTTGGAGAAATGCATAAAAGATCTGGAAGAAAAGATCTTGTCCCTCATGGTTGAGCGTCAAAAGCTGTTGGAGGCATCCAAAATGTCAGAGAAACAGATTTCTGACCTAGAGCATGGAAATCTTGAGCAACAGGTGGAGATTAAATCTTTCCTTTTGCAAACGAAAGTACTGAGAATGGGGCTGTATCAGGTGTTGAAGACTCTTGACGTGGAGGCAAACCTCAGTTGTGCAGGAGAGGTTGAGCAAGACGAAACACTTCTTAACAACATTCTTGTCAAACTTCAAGAGACGCAAAATTCTCTCTCTGAAACTTTTGATCAAAATCAGCAGTTGGTTATTGAGAAGTCAGTTCTCATAGAAATGATTGACCAGCTAAAACTAGAGGCAGCAAATCTTATGAGAGAAAGAAACACCCTGGACGGAGAGTTCAAGAATCAGTCTGAGAAGCTTGTGGTGTTACAGAGTGGGGCCCAAAGACTCGAGGAGAATAATGAAGAATTGAAGTTGAAAGTAGTGGAGGGAGACCACAGAGAGCAAGTGTTGAGGACTGAAATAGATGATCTGCATGAGCAGTTCTTGGACTTGCAAAGTGCATACAACGATGTATTGGAAGAGAATGGCAAGATGCTTGTAGAGAAAGGAGCTTTGACAAAGATGGTATCGAATTTGTGGGAAGAGAATCGTGACCTCGAAGAGGAGAAATGTGTCATGTTTGGTGAAACGATATATCACAATAACTTTTCACTTGTTCTCAAAGATTTTATTTCAAGAAAGCTGCTGGAACTGGAAGAGCTCACTGACTATTTAGATAAACTTCATCTTGGAAAGAATGACCTGGAAGATAAGGTAAGGATATTGGAGGGGAAGATAGAAGATGCACGGATGGACAACTTACAGCTCAAGGAGTCATTGAATAAGTCCGAGAATGAGCAGGAGTTAGTTAAATCTGTTAATGATCAATTGAATGGTGAAATTGCAAATGCAAGGGATGCGTTGTACCATAAAGAAAATGAGCTTTTGGAAGTACATCAGGCCATCAGTGTGCTACAGAATGAGAGGCAAGAGTTGCATGCGTTAGTGGAGGACATGAATGGTAAGTATGGTGAGGCTAAGGTGGTACTACAAGATCAAGAGAAGCAGATTCTCAAACTCTCTGCAGACAATGAACTTCATATCAAAGCGACTGGCAACCTTTGTGTAGTGAATCAGGAGTTGGAGTCAGAAGTGCAGAAAATGCAGCAAAAAGCTGAAAAAACTAAAATCAAAGAGGAAGGTTTGATCAATGAACTGCAAAAGGAAAGACAAGAGATAGAAATGTGGTTGTTTCAGGCTGCCACATTATTTGGCGAACTGCAGAGTTCCAACATTCGTGAAACATTGTTTGAAGGAAAGATTCGCGAGCTCATTGAAGCATGTCAGATCCTCGAAGACAGAAGCAATTCCAGAGGCATCGAGAACAAAATTTTGAAAGAAAGAGTTTGCGCATTGGAAGACGAAAATGGAGGGCTACAAGCTCAGTTGGCTGCGTATATTCCAGCTGTCATCTCTTTGAAGGAGTGTATAACATCGCTTGAGAAGCATATACTCGCGGACACCGGATCTCATAAACTTGACACTGAAGAATCAAAGGTAACTTTTCATGTCCGTTTATATATTACCTGGAAATTGAAAGTTTCAATTGTCACGAGCCATTATTTGAACTCATGCTTTATCATCAACATTCATGGTTTATCTCTGGCAAGTTTTACGGAAAGTAAGCCGGTTTCTGTCTAAAGCTTATTTGGTTGGACATGGATTGTTCAGCTTAAGACATGATGACTTTATTTTATAGTTCAATGGTGGATATCATTTGAAATAACATATTTCTATCCCACTTTATCCAGGATGCCCTTCTGCATGCTGAAAGCTCTCAAATGGATGGAGATCAAACAGCCACAGTATCAGATGGTGTTTTGGACTTGCAGGATTTACAAAGAAGAATTGAAGCTATTGAAAAGGCAGTGGTGGAAAAGGAAGGTCATGTTTCTGCAAATCAGGTTCGTGACGCTATGAAGAAGCGTGAAATATCTGGATCAGGGAATGAAGTTCTGACAAAAGACATCGTTCTTGATCAGATATCGGAGTGTTCATCCTATGGGATAAGCAGAAGAGAAACCATAGAGCCTGATGCTCAGATGCTTGAGTTGTGGGAGACCAGTGACCAGGATGGCAGCATTGATTTGACGGTTGGCAAGTCCCAGAAGGCGGCCGCTGTACCAACTGACCAGAGTCAGATGGAGGCAGTAAGGGAGCACAATAAAAGACATCCCTCTTCTGAATCATTGGTTGAGAAAGAATTGGGTATTAACAAATTAGAGCTCTCTAGGAGATTTACGCAGCCCCGTCAAGAAGGGAACAAGAGAAGCATCCTAGAAAGACTTGATTCCGATGTGCAAAAGTTGACAAACCTTCAAATTACTGTGGAAGACCTGAAGACAAAGGTGGAGATTACTGAGAAGAGCAAAAAGGGCAATAATAAGGAACTTGATAGCATAAAGGGGCAGCTGGAAGAAGCCAAAGAGGCCATTACGAAGTTGTTTGATGCCAATCAAATGTTGATGAAGAGCGTTGAAGATGATCCTCCGTCCTCTGCCGGATCTTCTGGGGAAGTACCAGATGAAAGTGGGAGCGTGAGAAGGAGGAGACTTTCTGAACAAGCAAAAAAAGGGTCGGAAAACATTGGGCGGTTGCAGTTGCAGGTTCAGAAACTGCAGTTTCTTCTTCTGAAAATCGATGGCGAAAAAGACAGCAAAGGATCAGCTAGAATCATCGAGCGGAAGAAAAGCGTTCTTCTACGTGACTACCTCTATGGCGTGGGAAAACCCGTCAACCAAGGGAAACGGAAGAAATCGTCCTTCTGTGCATGCATACAGCCCCCAACCAAGGGAGATTAAAGCAATGAAATTTCATTAGTTTACAGTAAAATGATGAGGCACTAGTTTTGCACCATTGTCCATAAGTTTTTTTTAACTTTTTAGAGCTCTACTTGTTTTGCCATATTTTAGAGAGAGAGAGAGAGAGTATTGGGTCTTGGTTTAGTTTTGAGATCCTGCTGTACATTTCAGGCCCCATCTTCTATTCAAAGGAAACCCTCTCTCATGGGGTTTGCCTCTTCTTTTTTTCCATGTTTTTTTCTTTCTTCTTTTACATAAAGAGAACTAGCAGAGTGTATGAAAATAAAATCTTTTATTGAATCCTGTTGTTCGGTGTTTACATTCTTTCTGCGTTACAAGTTCTTGTAAGATTCTAACATTCTCCAGAATCCGGCGAGATCCTTGCATGTAACTGGGAGATCATCCCCCCAAGCTTGTACCACTCGTCACGTGAATTGTTACACCACAGGGTGATAGGGATATATGCTCGCTTTCGCCCGAGTTTTTTCTGCGGCTCTACATGTTACTTGCAGTCTATAGTACAAACCCTAACACATGCTCAAGGAAAAAGGATCAAAGTGACAGCAGAAACAAGCCTTTCCTGACAACCAATGACACTGAAAAACCAGGCAAAATGGGAACAGATTCTTTAAGCCTAAACGCTTTAGTTTCTCCACGAAAGGTACCTATAGGCAGCACCTGTTCAATGAAGCCTATAAGCTTCCAACTTGAACTTGTCTAGACCAGACTTGGTGTAACAAGAATCACATTGGTGTAACAGTCTGCTTGCCGTGCTCCCGGTGTTTGATCAGGTTCCCTCAATGTCCTCCCCAATGGATCAACTTGCTTACAGCACTGTTCTCCATATCCTGAGTCATGATGGCCGGATAAAGCAACATCCGGGTCCAATATATCTCCACTGTCGATGATTATATTGTGAAGCAAACAACATACCAAGATAATGCTGGGAAGTTTTCGCTTGTCAGGTCTCCACATAACCTTGCTGAGGATTCTCCAAGTGCCCTTCAAGTGTGAGAATGCCCTTACTGCAAGCGACCTTGCAGCCTCATGCATGGCGTTAAAAGCAGAAAAGGAAGGCGGAAGGCCATTGCTTTCTAAAGGAGTTATGAGCCAAGGAAGCAGAGGATAGCCAGCCCCACCAACTAAGTACTCTCTAATCTCTACTCCTCCAGATAAACTCCTAAAATCTCCATTCAAACGCTGTCCGCCTTCACAGAGTTTGTAAAACCCCGAACACTTCAACAGTCTAGACGCAGTCATGCCCCCAGGCCAACCAGTCACAATATCAAGAAATCTCATCCCATGGTCAACAATTCCCTGCAAGAGCATGCTGTAGTTCTCCTCTGAGTCACACCAATCATCTGATGTTTGAACCGCAGGAAGGGTCATAATGATGTGAGTACCATCTATGGCTCCACAGCAATTCGGCAATCCAAAGGATGCTTCAAATTCGGACTTAATCTCTTCCATTCTATTCGAATCAGGCCACTTGAGGTGGTGCTTCGCGCGCTCTTCCAATGCTTCAATGAATCTCCATGTCACCTGAGAAACTGTGGACTGGCCGACCCCAAATGCAGCCCCCACTGAGACTTGAGACTCCCCGGATGCCAACCTTCTCATGGCGATTGCAACCTGTTTCTCAACACTGAGAAGCCTTCCTTCTATGTTGATGAGACCTGATGGCGGCCTCGACACCAGGTCTTCTCTTACAAGTGAACAAATGTAATCGAAAGTCTTTTTCGAGACCCTAAAGAAAAACTTAAATCCTTCCTCCTCATCACTGGATACTGAAGAACCTACACACATGAATTCATCGGAAATGCAGAATAAAGTTGTTATCACAGACACTTCAAAACCAAAATCAACTCTTAAAAATCTTTACTAAAATAGAAATCAACAATTTCCCTACTCCAGATTCCAAACCAAAATCTCTATTTCCTGTCTAGCGATAAATTTACCACTGTACCACCCTCCTTTAAGACAGTCATATACTTATTCAATAGCTAATTCTCTTGTAACGGCCACCAGAAATTTACCACACTTGCACTTTTTGACAAGACGATACACATTTTAAACCACTCTAATTTACGCATAAGTGGGCTAAAGCCCTTTAAGAATGTTTTTTTTTTTTTTTTTTTTTTAGTACATCGATATTTTTACATTAAGAGAGCTAGTTTTCTTGTAACGACCACCAGAAATTACCACAACCACTTGCATTCTTTGACATGACAATATATATTCTAAACTACTCTAAATTTACGCAGATGTGGGCTAGAGCGGAATGTGCTCCCCTCATGCATCCAAGTTCGAATCCCCTTCCACACATCTGCACAACCACGCGCATTTTCCGGCGCTGGTCTGAATTCTTACCATTTCAGTGATCAAATTCATGATGCTAGCTAACTTGATAACCACATTTTACAGATTTTGAGGTGTAATTATGAATAAATTTACGGACTTTAACATTCTAGAACAAATTTTGAATAAAACCCACATCACTGTTTCTCTTGGAATGCAACATTTTCCAGTAAAAAAAAAAACAGGAAATTAAGAGAGTAACTGAAGAGTGAGTGAGCTGAGTGAAAAGTAAAACCTGCTTGGGTTGAAGAATTCTTGTGCCAGAAACTATCCCACCAATCCGAATCGACGGCTTTCGCCTCAGCCGGAACCACCACGCTCTTGCTTTTCCTCAATTTCCTGTCTTTTTTGCTTTTCTTCGATTTCTTCGGAGGCGCCATGAAAGGTTAAGCTCTGATGGTCTCACAAAAAAAGTGTTTGGATGGGAAGAAAGTGACGGAAAGTTAATAAATTGGAACTGTTTTCTTCATCTCCAACACATGCGCTTCCGACATTTGATGACTGAACCGAGTTCGAGCTCGTCGTGTTCTTCCATATCTCGGTCGTTGTTTGTAGGAACAGAACGGAAACGACTGTTGGTGACCAAATGGCTCTGGGCTGGTTTGACTGTGGATGCAATTTGGACACTGAGTCAAAGCATAAAAACAAGCCCAATAAATTTCTAACCCAAAATCTTGGAGTTGAGATTTTCTGCACCCAAATACTCATGTGGCCTCTCTGTGCCTTCCTTAATTGACTGAGGATTTGATTTATTATTTATTATTTTAATTATTGTCAAGTTAACATTAATTATGTTTAATTCAAAAAGCAAAGGCACAGAAGGGCCACATAGGTATTTGGGTGCAGAAAATCTGGACTCAAAACTTTGGTCCCAACCTAACAGAGTTGCTCCCCTAAGAGCAACTCAACCCCTAAAAAATGAGCTGGCTCAAAGTCCATTTAATCCACCAAAATGAATAATAATTGACCCCAATAAACATTAATTGGTCAAATGCATCTCCACCTCTATAACTAAATAGGCTAGTCCATTTTATTAAAATAATTAATTTTTTTATTACAAAATAATAAATAATAAAAAATTATTTTTAATTTCTTGACATTTTTATAATTTATAAAAAATTTATTAATTTATGACATTTTATTTATTTTTAAAGTTCTTTTGGCTGAAAAATCTGGACCGTCTGAAAATCGAACAGTTTTTAAAGTTTTTTTGGCTGAAAAATATTATTAATGTACTTTAGTATCCAATTGATAACCATTCAATTTTTATATAGTTTTTCATTTTCGTTCTTTTTAAATGAAAACTTGTTTTGTAATGGTATTAGTTTTAAATCAAATCAAATTGAAAATTGAAAGTATTATCAAAACAAGTTTTCAAATTTTTTTAAGGAAAAAAAAGTGAAAACAGAAAATAAAACTAGAAACAAAACAACCTTGCGATGCATTTTGAAGCGTGTGAAAGTAAGAAAACATACATATATATGATTCTTATATGCGATTTTACCATTTAGATTGTCTCGTAAACCTCCTCTTCCTCTTCCCCTTCCCCTTCCCCTTCCCCTTCCCCTCCCTCGTATCACTGAGGCCTCATTGGCTTTCTAAGACGTACAGCAGGGGAACTAAGAGAATAAACCAAAACCAATTGTGAATAGGAAACGAAGAAACACACTTACCGAAAAAGCTAACAATCTCATGTGTTTCCCAGTTCAGAGTAGGAAAAGTTTCAAGTGTACTTAGGAGCAGAAACCCTACCAGTTAATTTGGTTTCCTCCTGCAACATCTGCATACTTCCAAGCGACAATTGGAAAACTTAAGGTAAACGCAAAATCCCAATTGAAATACAAAACCAATTGTAACTGGGGAACATGGAGGCCTGGAAAAAGGTAGTTTACTATATAATGCTACCCCTCCTCCCTCTGCCTGCATGCTACCATACTACTACTCACTTGTGATCTTCTATCTAGAGAAAGAAAGTGAGAGAGATGTCGAACAAGAACATACTTGTTAGCTTTTTTATTTTGTGCCTCGCTTCATATCAGTTTTTTGATATTGGACACAGCCGACCCACCCCAGTACCAACTGCATCATCAGCCAAAACCACGCCCGTTGCCATGCCAACTTTGCCGCTCATGCCAATCATTCCGACGCCCCCTATCAGTGGTACAACAATAACGCCCGCCACGCCCTCCATTACAACGACACCCCCCGCCGTCACGATTACACCAGTGACGCCCGCCACGCCTTCCATCGTAACGCCACCAGCGCCCGGCACGGATACACCAGTGACCCCCGCTGGTCCTTTGATTTCTAGCCCACCGCAGCCGGCCGCGGAGACCCCCGATGCACCCTCCATGGCTACGCCATCTACTCCGGCCACCGATACACCAGTGACGCCCACTGATCGTCCGATTGCTGGCTCACTGCAGCCCGCTTCAGATAGCCCTGAGACGCCCGATGCTCCCTCTATTGCTCCGCCACCTTTGCCAACTCCACCAGAGACTGATGACTTGCCATACCCATATAACGACATACTGGACTACTCAAACGGCGCTGCTAAACTGAATATCAGTCACTCTCTATTTTATCCATTGATTATGTATCTGTTTCACCAACTACTTTTTTGATTACACGGTTTTCGTTTTTCGTTTTTTCTTTTTTTTTGAGGAAACTTTTTACTTTGCAAGCATAGAAGGAATTAATCAATAATAATCTATTTCTGAAGCTAGCCAGGCAACAATGTGATTAGAATAATTTTGAAGCTATGCAACAATGTGATGATCTTAGAATCATGCAATATTCTTGTGATTGAGCTTAATAGTTTTCTTTATTTTTTGTTGAGAGTGTAAATTAGACGTCCGAAAGTTAAGAATTAGTATAATAAATAAATAATAAAAAAATTCTGGGCACGGGTTCGGCCCTTTTTTTTTTTTTTTTTTTTTTTTTTTCTCTTCTTCTTCTCTCCCTCTCCCTCTCCTTCTTCTTCTGGTTCTGGGCACGGGTTCGGCCCTTTTTTTTTTTTTCTTCTTCTCTTCTTCTTCTCTCTCCTTCTTCTTCTCCTCCTTCTTCTTCTTCTTGGCACGGGTTCGGGTTTTCTTTTTTTTTTTTTTTTTTTTTTCTTCTTCTTCTTCTTCCTCTTCCTCCTTCTTCTTCTTTCTGGATTTGCAGGGGATTGGGATGGGATGGGGTGGGGGGGGGGGGGGGGGGGACGGACGAAGAAGAAGAAGCAGCTTCTTCTTCTTCTTCTTCTTCTGGGCACGGGTTCGGGTTTTCTTTTTCTTTTTTTTTTTTTTTTTTTTTTTTCTTCTTCTTCTTCTTCTTCCTCTTCCTCCTTCTTCTTCTTTCTGGGTTTGCAGGGGATTGGGATGGAGGGGGGACGGACGAAGAAGAAGAAGCAGGAGGCATATATAAATCAAAACACGGTGTAAGAGTTATAGCTTTATTTGTATATTTGAACAGTTATTGACACTTCAAACAAGACACGATAAGTTAAAAGTACTATTGATTGTACCTAGAGCTCACCTAAAAAAGGACATAAGAAATATCCTTCCTAATAAAGGACTCTAATATTTACACAATATTTACATTCCTATTCTAAAACCAACTCACGTAACACAGAAGTCACCATTGTTGCAAGAAACCAAGAAATATGTATAGAAAAACCAGCTCAAGACTTGTATCGAGCACTTCGTGTGCAATTAAGAACCAATCAAAGAAGAAAGAAATGGAGAAATCACAACGCTCCAAGAAATGTAGAGAGAGAAACATCAATTTTTGCTATGAGCGGAAACAACCAAGATTGAACTTCAAGCGATCAGCTTTGCAAGCGAAGATACCATGTAAACCATTGCGTATCAAGTGCTAGAGAGAGATATATAAGAGAAACGAGAGAGAGAGAGAGAGAGAGAGAGAATTAGCTAAGAAGATTGTATTTTTCATTAAGCTAATATGACAATACTACAATGCTTTTATAGAGCTGCAATACATTCATTTCTTACACAGCAAGTCATAGTAACTAACTCTAACAACATTCCCTAACTAACTCAGTTGATCTTTGACAAGTGGCACACTCTATA
The DNA here is from genome assembly GCA_036320875.1 of Cotoneaster glaucophyllus. Taxonomy (NCBI): domain Eukaryota; kingdom Viridiplantae; phylum Streptophyta; class Magnoliopsida; order Rosales; family Rosaceae; genus Cotoneaster; species Cotoneaster glaucophyllus. Next base: position 29,405,719 of record CM070061.1, on the reverse strand, counting down.
GTCATTGGATTACTATCCTCAACAATAATCATGACAATTCTATTTCCAATACAAGACACCTTACATAGGATTGATATCTTTAAGAGACCAAATCACAATATTACATTCCTATTACATGTAGTAGACCGGTTGATTTGTATTGGATAAATCCAACAACGTAGACAAGTTAATTGAGCTAGCCATGCAACTCAGACGTTATTGCATGCGCCGGGTTCTTGGTCTTTGATTGGGTCGGGTTTGGTGGTGTGAAGCATGAAATTGCATGCTGCGACTGCCTCTGCAACTGTGAGATAAATCCATTGCTGACCTATTTTCTCGATCAACTCCGACTTGTTCATCTTCTTCATCACCTCACCTCCGGGGTTCGCCAATACAAGCTAATTGCATAAAACGAAACATGGTGTCAGATTTAGTGTTTTTTGCATATTAAAACTATTATTGACAATTTAATAAAAAGAGTCACCATAAGAGTATATAGACTATACCTGAAGTCCCCTTCTATCAATTAGCTTCTTAACTTCTTCAAACATGCTAATTCCACTTGTGTCTATGTTAGCAACCGCTGCAAGGAATCAGTTATAGGGTGATTAGTACCACTAATTGAATAATTTATCATTATTTTCTTCAAGGGAATTGATTAATACATGATTATTTTTTTAATAATTTCCCTTACCACTCATATCCAATATCACATATTGTAAGCTATTTTCTCCTGCAGATTTTATCCTATCTTCCTCGTCATTAATCCACCTTGTAATCCTGAAAAAATATAGCAGTTTAGGCCAACATCAAGCTTTAATTTCCTCTTAATTACATGTAACAATGTTAATTTTCAGTTGTAAATTTTAAGTACCTTTCTCTTAAGTAGTTGGTATTTGCAAAGTAAATGGGAGCATCAATCTCAAGTATCAGAATTCCAGGAATATTGCTTGCACTTCGGTACTGGTCAACATTTCTGTAATCCATGGAATTCGGAAGGTTTCCAAGAATAAAAGTCCTAGGCCTTGCCACAAACAAAAGCACCCTGATCACAGATATTGATACCTGCATAAAGAAGTCAAACCATCGTAAGTTATTGACCTGTTGTTACCGTAACACACAATAATTTTTCATTAGCACAGTGTAATTTCAGTGTGACATATATTAAAACGAACCGCTACGACTAGGCCGATTTCAACGCTGCCAAAAACGACGCCAATGTACGCACTCATGCAGATGACGAAGTCAAACTTGTCAACCTTCCAGAGGTGGATTGCGGCTTCATAATCTATGAGGCCGAGCATGGCGGCGATTATGATGGCAGACAACACAACAAGGGGAGTGTAGTGGAACAATGGTGTGAGGAACAACAATGTGAACATCACTGCAATTGCCATGATAACGTTTGCCATTGCCGTCTTGCATCCTGCATTGTAGTTCACTGCTGATCTGGAAAATGGCCCTGAAAATTATTGAAGAAATTTCATGTGATTAATGAGAGGAGATATTTAAGCATATGAATTTAATTAAAAGGCTCTTCACAAATATTAATCACAATTTCATTGTAAAAAACACTTCAAACACCGGTTTAAGGAAAAAAAACATTGGACTCAATTGTTATTGTACTCAACTATTATTCCGTTTAACGTTAATAGTTGATACATGATTCCTTTTTTATATACTAGTATACATGCATGATCCTAGAAGTGTTTCTCTTCAACAATAACAATTCTCAGGAGACTACACTATAATTAATACCTGTAGTGAGGTAGCAAGAAGTGCAAGAACCAACAACGTTCATCATCCCAATGGCAATCATCTCTTTGTTCCCATCAATGTGGTAATTCTTGAACATGGAAAAGCTTCTCCCAACTGCTATTCCTTCCTGCACATAATTATCAACAAAATTCCATAATCAATTTATTAATAACTTTAAGCTATTAATTAATTATGGTGTAATAACTTTAAGTTATTAATTAATTATGGTGATCAGTCGTGTTAACCAATAATTAGACAGTAATTAAGGATTTAATTAAGATATATATACTTACAGCCAGAGCTATAATGCCCGTGATGACACCTGTTTTAAAAGCTATTGTGAGATAAGGAGACACAAACACAAGGTCTCCAAACGACAATGGATTAATCCCCTCCTTCAGCTTTCCTATCTGAATATATTCACCAGAAAATGCAGGCATTAATTAGAAATCTTTTGTCATTGTGTAAAAAACAAAAAGGAATATTTATTTTTTTTAAATTCCAAAAGAAATGAAAAGGAAAAGGTATTGAGTCTATTGATCATGAACACAGATTCTCTCCGGATCTGTGCAACCGAAGCTTAGGGATCAATCGATCCGGATCATTGAAATTTGATCTAACGGTTACAAACAATAGATTCATCTAAAAATTATAATAATTATAGCTGTTGGATCAAATTTCAATGATCCGGATCCATTTATCCCTGAGCTTTGATTGCACATATCCGGAGAGGATCTGTGTTCATTGACCATGACCTAGCAACCAGAACTGACACATAATGACATGGGAGATGGGGCAAAGTTAAGGGTCCACCCATTCACTAACCAATGCTATTATTTGTGGGGACTCACATCCCTCAAATAATGTAGACGACACAGTGTTCGAACAATCATTTTTCGGTTTGGCCCTAGATTAGAATTTGTGAAAGGCTTATAACACATGAGGTGGGGAGGTAGACCTACTTTGTATTTGTTTATGGTGATCCAAACTGTTCCCATTGTCTTCTGCACCTTAAGCCACTATAGTTGGTGATCACGGACTCCACGTATGTGTTTGGGTGTTTTCACTTCTCGTCACGTAATGTGAGATATAGACAGATATATGTACGAACGTATACTCATAATATTACTATAAAATCTCTCGCATAAGATATAGACATAAAAGTATATACACTTGATGACATAAAAGAATCTCGCATGCGTGAGAGGAGAAAAATATATTATATATATGGGATGGTCTAACGAGCTTTGTGTCTTTGACCGTTTTAACTAGGTCTCAAGAGAGACTAACACATAACGCCATACGACTGTCCTATGAAAGTTTTTTCTTGTAAGACCATCTCCAACCCTTGGCCTAAAACCTAAAATTTTTAGCCCATAAAACTTCGGTTTTAACCCATAAACAGTTTTTATGCTCCAACCTTTCTGGCCTAAACTTTTATCCCCAGATTATTAAAGAATGAATTTAGGCTAATTTTTTTGTTAAAGTAACTTTTTTAAAAGAAAAAATTATGCAGACTATCATAATTTAATTTTATGAACATTTTAACTAAAAATATTTAGATTATGACAAATACTGAAAAATCACTAACCGACACCACGAAACTCGTTAAACACTATGAAAAAATACGAAACACATAAAAGATTTTTTTTTAATTACTTTAGTCGTTAGATTTAAATTTGGACTGTTAAATTTTTGTTTTTACCGTTGAATTTCATCAAATTAGATCTTAACCGTTGGATTCAATAGATTTATAAATATAAAACTAAATAAAATATACATATATGATCGGCCAACCCCACTAATCATGGGCTATATCTGGCTTTGTTTTAGTTTATAGGTTTTAGGTCCAATTTTAAGCTTGGGTTGAGTTGCATTTGAGGGGGGAATAGCAAGGGAAAAAGGGAAATACTTGGGTACTGCCTTGTCAGTACCCAACATGCTGACTTGTTTATGTGGCCCACTAATTTGAAGACACCTGTATTTTAAGAATTCTCTTAAACACACAACCAAACACCTTTAAACACACAACCAAACACCTCATTTCTTCTTCCCTGCAACTTTTTCACCCTTTTTCCTTCATCTTCCTTCGCCTATTCCAATCACCACCATGGCTGCCATTTATCATAATTGCAAATAAAAAAATGAATTTTTTTTCAAGATGAACAAAATAAGATCCATGTGGAGATGGGGGTCGCCATATGAACCTTCGACAACTGTCCTCACCCACCAGCAGCAGCAGTAGCCACCATCGTTCATCAGCTTTAGAACCGATGATTAATTGTATCTTATGAAATCGTTGAGTAATCGAATTCATGGAACCTGTAAAAATGGGTTTTTTTCAGTACACTGGTTTGGTCGAATTTGCAGAGGAAGGGCGATAGTTTGGTTGGGTTGGGAGAGGAATGACGATGACGGAGGAGAGAGGTTGGAGGGATGAGGTTGGGATTGAAGGAGCGGCTGGCACAGGGAAGGGAGGAAGAAGATAGGTGTTTGGTTATCAGGATAGCAAAAATTTGGGTGGGAGTTTTAAAGACAGGTGTTGGATAATTATTGGACCATCTAATAATTCAGTAAAAATTGGGTACTGACAAGGCAGTACCCAAGTATTATCCAGGGAAAAATAGGTTGTAAACCAGGATTGGAAATGGTCTAAGGAGATTAGAATTACGTGTTCCCCTTAGTTTGATGTGAGAGCTCACCACTTGAACGCCGTGTTTCTCAGCATGGGTGAAATAAACGAGAACGCTTCCCAAAATTACTGACGTCAAAGGTGCCAAGGCTGATATCCAAAAGAGCTTAGGTTTCTTCTTGCTCTGCATCATGTTGTCCAACATATAAAGACAAAGAAACTATATGAGCACATTAGGATTAATTTAAAAATTCACTTTTCTTCCTGCTTACAAGTTACAACATAAACAAAACTTTATAAAGCAATGATTCTAATGACAAAGCCAGAGAAAGAGTACAGACAATGGTTAATTAGTATATATATTATTTTAAAAGATCACTTGTCATGTATTAATTAAATTTTGTTATTATTTAATTAATCCTAGTATTACTTTAACAAGGTGCATGCAGTTGAAGATGGGCCGGGGTCAGATCATCTTAGAAAGTTTTTTTACTTGATGTTGAAAGTGGGATCAGGTTAGGGTTGAAAAAAGGAGAATTTTGAAGAAGAAAATTTATATATACCTAAAAGTCGATTCCAAACCATGAAAAATAGAGGGCTGGAAAAAGTGAGATACAAAGCAGTTTCAAGAAGTGTTTTGATTAGGACATATGTATCCCATCCAGTGATACTTTTCGATCAATTATTTAAGTAATGCCCCTCTTAATCCAATCGAATTATACCTTTACTTTCAATTTTTTGCTATTTAATTTTCTGGTCCAGCAGGCATATAATTGCGTGACAGAAGAGAGCTTAATTTTCTATCAATGTTAATTAAAACATGACAGATATAAAAACTAAGCGTCTGATGTATTAAACAAAATAAGTATATGAAATTAATAAACAAGAAATTAAGATATGGCCGTTCGATTCACTTACAAAATATTTGGTGGTGAGGAGGAAGAAAATAAATAAACATCCCAAAAGTCCGCTTTCCCATCTCCACTGCAACAACCATCAATCATTGTTAGATAGAAATAGAGTTATATATACAATTGAAAAACCAAAGATGTAAACTTTCTTGCTCAAATTCTTCTATGCCTATTGTTATTTCAACACATCATATGCCTTTTGAAATAAAAACACTTTAAACTTTAGAAAACTCCCCTGAACTTTCTCACTTTTTTCCTCAACATGGCCACTCGAGCTAGGTCAAGAATCGAAATCATCTTATGATGACTCAAAAAAGAGTTAAATTCTTTAATAACATTTTCTCGTGAATATATACAAATAATATTATCTTCACAATAATTGTCTAAATCATATATAATTAGTCAGATTTGCCAAGATATGACTTTAAAAACAGTATTATATAGAACCTTAGCGTTAAGATTCATTAATTTCCACTCATGTTTTTCCATTAATTGAATTAAACATGTAGAAACGAATCAGTGAGTGTTTGAGGTTTACAAAATTGTGATATTGGTTTATTTGTGTGGGTAGAAAAGTGCAGGGAAGGGACAACAAACCTCATGTGTTTGGCTGAAAACAGAGCGCATAACTGACACTAAATCGGCCCCACGGGTGAAATGGTCAAGCCCTAGAATTCCTTTTAGCTGTTGCAGGCAAACCACTGTTGCTGCCCCCGCCATAAACCCTACTATCGTTGCATGTGATAAAAAATCCACAATAAAACCTAGCCTGCAATAATCCAGTCGAATCAAATTATATATCAATATAAATATATATACACACACACACACACACAAAATTTATAAGCAAATCTGCGGCCTCAGCTCTCGTGTAGAATATGAAATATATATAAAAAAACAGAAAAATAAATTCGGACTATAATTTTTATCTTCTTTCTATCCTTATCTTGTTTTTTTTTTTTTTTTTCAATCTATATATGAAGCTGGCAGTGATCGATGATCACTATCTATGCGGGATCTTGAATACGATCCGTTACAAAAATGAGCGTTGCTGTGATCGAATCTCATTAGTCTATATTGAACTAGGACAAAGTTAATTCTCCTAAAAAGACAAAAAAAAAACCCGAAAACAAGTTCAATTTGAGATTGTCTTCTTGTTCCACTACAATTAATCATATGTTATTCTGTCTTTTTATGAAAAGTTAACAAGTTTGCTTTTAACCACTCAGTACTATGATCTTATGGTATTTCTCTTCGCTTAGAAATTAGAGGTCTTAGGTTAGAATTTTGTGGATGACGAATTCGATACCAAATTAGGATGCTTATTGTGTGGCTTAGCCGAACTCCTCATCCCCTAGTGTAAAAATATCGATATACTCACAAACAAAAAAAAAAAGTTTGCTTCAATTTTTTTGTTACCGTACAATATTATCTATTCTAAGGAGGAGGGGTTGGACTTGGCCTCGCGATGGACACGCAATAATGTGGTTCGAATTCACCTTTGGCGAGAATTGAACCTAAGACCTCTCACTTACAAGCGATAAGAAGATGAATACCAGAAGACCGTAGTACAAAAGAATCATTAGTTATTGCTAACCTCAACAAACCCAAGGAAGCTTGGAAAACTCCGGCAAAGAAGGCTGCGGTGAAGGCTAGGTGAAGATAAAGGGTAGGATTTTCTGCAGCATTGACCTCAGCCCCCAGCATTGAAGCTGTGAGAAGTGAGGCCACAGCCACAGTCCCCACAGCCAAATCTCTTGAGCTCCCCATCATGGCATAAATCAATGGTGGAACAAAGCTTGAATCTGCATTAGTAATTATTTTAATTAATAAACAAATAAAGTTCAATAATCTATCACAACCCAACTCGCACATGACACATGTGACCTATAATTGTTATTAATCCATTCACGTTAAAATTGGAGAAAAAAAGGATAAAATCATTCCGACAGTATTGAGTTCTGAGTGCAGAACGACAAACTGGGAGCATGCATGAATAACACGAAGGGAAAAAAATGACTAATTTTGTTATAAAGGCTACTTACATAGGCCAAGAATTGGTGGCAAGTTAGCAAGCTTGGCATAGCTAATCCCCTGAGGGATCGCGAGGCTAGCGATGGTGATGCCGGAAATGAGATCTGATTTCAAGAACTCGAGCGTGTAGCGAGGCGCCCATTCGAGGATTGGAAAGAAGTACTGGAAGCCAAGAATGAATTTTCTTGAAGTAGGTTGGTTCTTAAACGGCCTCAAAGGGTCATCAGGAAAGAAGGTCTCCTTGAGTGAAGACTTCAATGTTTTGATGAAAGGTTGAGGTGGTGGGATCTCTACTCGGCGTAGAGACTCCTCCACATTGGTTGAAGGGTACGCATAATCAGTACCCATAATAAAATGAAAGGGAAGTGATCTCCAAACAACTAGCTAGCTACGAACAAATTAACGTGATACAATTTGTAAAAGTATTGAATGGGGTACAAATTTGGGTTATGCTAAATTTGGAGAAAGATTTGGAGAATGTGGTGGGAAGTTGGGTGAGAAATCAAGAAGTTGTGGGAAGTATTGAGAGAGGGAGAGGGAGAGGGAGAGAAATCAAAGCTGATTGTTAAGACTGAGAGGAGTGACTGCTTGTGGCAAATATATACAAGTGGAGGAAGGTAGTGTTTGATTAATTTTCTCAAATTTTCTTAAGAGAATGCATGGGGGACCCACGATGGGGTATTGTATTAGTGATTAAATGGTTTTCAAATTTGTTAGCTGCACACCTTGTGCTCTATTGTTCACTTCTGCTCAGCTGAGAGGAGGCAAAATCCAGGAAGCTCACATATATATATATATATGGATTTTTCTTCTTTTTAATTTTTAAAGGATTTTTTATTACAAGTGATGGTGTCACTGTACATTACACGAATAAGAAGAAAGGAGTGGTTTAACTCTTGAAACGGAACGAACTGGGGAGAAATTCCTAATACATCTAGGATTTGGATATGCGTATATGGGCGTGGCCTACTCGTTATTTGCCACTATTGCATCACTTGTGATGATGTGGTGCACTCTCATTGGTTGTTCTAGTATATATCTATGAATCTCAATTGTTCTCAACACGTGTTGGCTTAAGAGTGTTGATTAGTTTGTGGAAGACAGTTATATTGCAGGTAATTGCCATGCATCTAGTTTTGATATTCCCAGATTACCTAATTATTAAGGTATAACTTTTGGCATGTTTACCGACTTAAATATATAGAGGGAAGTTATGAATATGAGAAATCGTTATTTTTTTTTTGGCTAAACGATATATTTTATTAAATTAGATGTTAAATTAGTCACCGACGAAGTTTAAACTCACGTAAGCTTAACACCTTTTCACCACTATGGTAAAAGGTCACTTGCAAGAAATCGTTATTAGGAAAAGAAAGAGTGGTAAGAAATCCACTATTCCACCTAATTAATTATTCTCTGTTTTTTAAGTATTACATATGTGAGAGGAACATCTTAGAAATCATGGATTAACATAATTCTAATTCCTATTTATAGTATATAGTAATTAAATAAACATGTGTATAAAACTTATGATCTCATCAAACTCATTTCATATTATCTCTAGCTTATCGTATTTATCTTCAGAAGAAAATTGGCGTATTGGTCCTTGAACTTATCATAATGTGGAGTAATGTTCTTTTTAGTAACACTTTAACCTAAAATTAAAGGATTAAAAGATTTAAGAGGAAAAAAGGGACCGAAGTGTAACGGAATTACACAATGTGGAGTAATGATTTTTTTGAGTAACACTTCAACCTAAAACTAAAGTTCAAAGTCCAGTTCACAATTTTTAGTTTAGTTCCAATCAAACTAAAATTAAGAACCACTGGTCTAATTTCCTCTTATCTTCTGTATGTGGATCAGGTTCAAACTTTTCAATTATTAAGATGAGCAAGCTTTCACAACAGTTTCATGGTATGTACAGAATAACTCGGCTGGTTTGACTGGATTATTAATAATAATCTTCTTAATTCAAACTTAAAAGAGTGCCTAACATTGCTGGATTTTTCAAGTGTACATGTTAATGTATATTCATGTATGGAGCAGTCAAATCATCAAAGTTGGTAATCATCCTTCTTTTCTTTTTCGTTTTCGGCAGACTGAGAAAATCATTCTTAATTTGCGCACTTTGATAATTACCTCCATGCTTACGTAGAAGCTTAATTTATTACCTTTCCTTTTTAAGTAATTGTATGTGGCATATAACAAAACTTTTTCCATCTCTGAATATCCTCTCATGTGAAAAACACATGACTCCTAATACATATAAAGAAAGGGTAGTTGCTTTCCATATATTCACTTTTATTTTTTACATATTTTTTTTTAATTTTTTTATTATCAGATTGAATGAATTGAAGATGATCAATAAAAAAATAATTAACAAAGGTGTGTGAGAAATAAAAATAGATGTGGTAATAATGCTTTCCATAAGAAAATAAGAGGATATTTCTCTTTTTTTTTTTTTTTTTTTTGTCAACCGATAGATTTGTTAGATTATGTATTAGATTAAGAAGTCAACGGGGTTTGAACTCAAGCCGTGGTGCAAGGGCAACACTCATTTCCACCATTGTGGTAGAGGGCTCACTTGCAGAGGATATTTCTCTTTACATGCACAGTTATGTCAAGAGTAATATTCTGCACTGAAGATTGCAAATATTGTTTATTGCTCATTTTAAAATATTGTATCAGAGAGACTATTCACTTGTCAGGTTCAACAATCATAAATCAAATATTTTTCTGAAACAAAATAAGTTAGGCTTTTGATATGAATATTTACAGTACCAGACGAAACACCATTAGCGGATTTGCCAACTTGATTCAAAAGAGGGTTGATCATTCTCTCAGTTACAAATTCATTGAATAAATCAATCAAATAGAGGGGTCAAATTTGAATTGCTCTTCAGCTGCTGATTACCTGCGTGAAGCATACGTCTTTATGTTCTGCTGACTTGTAAGGACAATTGATGCTACAGCACTCTCAACTAATGCACAGTACATCGACAATTAACTCAGATTTTTTATAATAAATATTATTCGAGGATATGTCATCCTTTTGTTTTGATCAGCTATTTCCAGACAATAATTAAGTACGAGTCATAAACTCACAAAGCCAACTCTATTAATCATGGCTGTACGTTCAACCTATATTATGAATGGTTGTACACTCATGCACCAATAGGGAAAAGTAAAATAAACATTTTTTATCTTTTTAAATTTTTTTTTCTTTCAAAAACTCTGCTTGTGTGAGTTTATCTTACGCTGTCGATCACAATCCTAGCTAAAAGAGGAGAGGAAAAGCATTATGTAGTTGACAGCCAGCATTCCGTTTTTCACGTCAAATCCTATAATAAAACTTCAAAAATAGAGGTAGTCTATATGCACCCAAGTTTTGAACTTTCTTTTACAAAAATATTATTTTGTAATTCACGTTTATGTAATGTGTGCTATGTAAGTTCTAGTGGGATTACAGACTTTTTATTGAATTGCCACTAATTTATTCTTTTATTTATATGGAATTATCGGTGTGATACCCATAAAATATATAGCCGTTGACATTGGACAGCCTTTAATCCATCGAGAAACCTATATTTTGCATGTGCGCAGTCACGTTTTTGCATGCATTTATGTATTCTTCATTCATTCGTATATCTAATTTAGGGTTCTAAGCATCAATTATAACACATATGTGTGTGTCTGGTCCCAGCCCTGAAAGTTCGGAGTCATACTCGATATTATCTGCAACAAATAAAATCCAGAGTCCAGATTATACATAGGTCATGCATATCAGTTAAACATTAACTAAAATTAATTACATTTTTTTACAAAAAAATGTGACTTATATGAAATTTATTTATGTAGAAGAGCTGTTAAGAGGTCATTATTTACAATATAAAACATGATAATTGAGATAATGCAGGCCAGAAAATTTATAAATAAAGCTCGATGAACATGAATGTGTTAATTTAATTGGCAGAGTTGACATTTTGCTGACGAATTCAGTTGTTAATTAAGTTACTAATTAAGTAGTATTTTTTTTTTCAAACTTCATTTTATCTGCTATTTTTCTTGAATCATTACGTTGATATTTTTTATCATCAACAGGAATCAAATCCAAGTTCACTCTTTAAATAGATTGTTGTTGGAATCTTTCTGTCAAGAAAAACCTGTACAAGTTACAACCTTCCTGGGCAAAAACCTCGCAATGCCCTCCACGAAAATTCTCTGACTAATAAATTAGTTATAATTTCTTTCGCTTTCGCTTTCAATATGTATATCTTTATGCTTGTCAATTACAGTCTGCTGCATGTTTTTTCAAAGTAATTTTCAATTCCAGTATTACAGTTTAACAATATTTCTTTTCACTTGTAAATGAGATGTGTCTTAATTTTGACTCTCGTGAATAGTGAGGTTGGTACGGTTTCATTGTATTAGTCTTTTGTGTGACTTGGCCTGAATCATCGGATCAACTAGTAAGAATAGGGTGAAGTGCCGATTTAGTCGTTGAACTATCACCTCAGTGAAAATTGGGTCCCTGAATTATTTTTTCGGTAAAATAAGTCCCTAAATTCATTAGAAATTGCTAATTTCATCACTACTATTATATTCAAAGCTATTTTATGCAATTTTTCGTCAACTTAAGTCACTTAACACACTTTAGAGTGTAATACCATCATTTTCTCGTCTATAAGTGCTTAACATTTCATATAGGTTGCGAATTTAATGTCTAATTTACCCTCAAAAGCTAACTTGCACTATTTCTTTATGAAAAACTACCAATTTCACCTCAAAAGTTAACTCCATACACTATTTTTTTTATGAAAAACTACCAATCTACCCTCCAATGTGTGTATCACATGCAAGTAACGTGACTTAAATTGACGGAAAATTGAATATAGTAGCTTTGAATATAACATTAGGGATGTAATTGGCAAATTTTTATAATTCAAGGACTAATTTTTCTGAAAAAAATAATTTAGGGACCTAATTTTCACTAAGGTGATAATTCAGGGACTAAACTGGCAGTTTACCCTTAAGAATAAAATAACGCTGTATATAAACAATTAAAAAAAAATTAGTGTAACCACGGATAATGTTTATCCTAATTTTTATCTTCTTATACATTTCTGCTCATATTGCTTGAATTTAAAATAAATTTTTAGCTCCACTTCATCTTACTTAATCATGCCATGTATTGTGAACCTGGTGACTGAATATCAAATCCGAAACCGATAGGTGAAATGAACATCATTTCAAATTTCCATGATTTCATTAAAGTTATTTACGATTTGGATATGGATTAGGTATCCTTTGTCTGCCTACAAAGGCTGCACAACCAACAATGGAGAATGCATTCTCTTAAAAGCATTCTCATATATATAGTTAACTTCGAATCTGTGCTAGCTCTTCTTGTCATATGATTATATCGATGCAATTCCTAAGTTTAACTGCCGTGAAAAAAGTTCTAATTATATGTGGGGGCGCAAACAATGACTTGATGGAACCTAAGAGGGATAAATAATATAGGCCTTGAATTCACGCAGCTGTCTATCATGCAAATTTTCTCCAATTCAACAACAAATTTTACATGCAAAGTTTCAGAAGATAGTTTTTTTTTTAAACTGTGGTGAGAGATACAGGGAAAACGAGATATATTTCTGATTGCATGCTAGAATTTAGATGCATATTAAAAAAAGAAGAAAATAGTGTTATGTTGGGATCAACTATATGTAATAATTTGAACTATAATTTAATTTTATCTTATAAACTGCATTATTGGTTGACTTCATATCACATCTGCATTATTGGTGGATTTCATATCAAAGTTCTGGCATTTTTTAAAACATCATGAATGATCGAGCTTCCAATAAAATAAAAGGTGAGCATGATAATGTCTTCAAGGGGAGCAGAATTGGTGGCTACAGATGATCTACTTCATCGGACCCGGTGGCATGCATACTTAGAAACTTCTATGGCCTAAAATATTTTTCTACCTGAATTATGGTACAAATCCTGCTCCAGTCCACATACTTAGAAACTTCTATGGCCTAAAATATTTTTCTACCTGAATTATGGTACAAATCCTGCTCCAGTCCACAAACCCTCCATTAATTGAGTAACAGAGAACATGTGAAAAATGAACAACCCCCCCCCCTCTCTCCCCCTCTCTCTCTCTCTCTCTTCAAAAACAGCATCACATTTGACACCTGACGAAGGTACAGCCCAACTATGAGGTACATCAGCAGGTGTTACAGTAATACGTATATGAGTTTTGTCCGGTACAACTGTTGTTTGCATCACAAATATCATTGAATTCACAATTTTTTTTATTGAGTTTAAAGGTCTCATTGCAGTCTAGTTGTTGAGGAGAGATTTTTTATTGTGTCAAAACACAAAACAGTACATTTGTTATACAAGTGCAAAGACATTTTCTTTTCAAGTGTCCTTGCACTTAAAAATGACATATGACATATATACTCGTGTTCCGGACACACTGAAAAATTTCCCGTTGTTGAGATAATTGCAATTTCATGTTGTGAGAGCATTATATCTGTGCCTTACATTGAACCCAGGTATATATGTACAAGAAAGGAAGATAAGCCCTCACAAAAAAGAATATATGACCACTCCAATGAAACCCGAAAGCAATATATCCTTGAACAGGACAAGAATATGCAGTTGGTGGTGAGACCCATTTAGGGTTTGGGGTGGAAAAATTGTGGCCTCAAAGTGCTGTCAGTGTCAAGATGTCCTTCGACTTTCAGAAATAAAGTGCAGAGAGGTTGAGAAAACATGAAATATATATTGACATAATTTCATGGATAATTGTCCTCTCAAATAATATTACTTTCTAATGGCTTTATTTTCTTAAAAACGTAATCATTTTCTTTATTATATAGGATGGGGATTGTCTTCCCTCCCATTTCTCATCCTCTCCTATTTGAGCGGTCACGGTTAAATTACGTTAACATTTTATATTCTTATTTATTTTTGTCTTATTATCTCTATAAAAAAAATTAATATAAAATGTTAACGTGACTTAACCGTGACCGCTCAAATAGGAGATGATAGGAAATGGGAGGGCAGACAATCCCATCCTATTATATAGTGTTCGCAGACTCCACCATGAACAGAGATTCTCTTTTCAGCCATATTAGGCCCACCAATCCATTGCCAAATCTCTGGCTGCTTTTCTGAAAAAAGTCGGCTTGAAATCCCTCTCGAGTTTGTGCCCATATTGCCATATCCTATTTACTTTTTCTCTATAAATTGGAAGATGGATGATGGATTGCTGATTGACTCCTTATATGGAATGATCGATTAATTGTCACACACGTAATTAACAATAACTCGTTAAATTCACCAAACAAAAGTACGCATGTATCTAATATGAAAAAATTTATTTGAACCCATTTAATTTTTTTCTACACCCAACTTAAATTTAAATTGTTAATTGTCTATTTTACCCTATTGCATAATTACTATTAAGTACAAAATGAAATTAATAAAACTCAAGTTTATCAATAAACTCATTAAACCCTACCATCACTTCTTGTTTATCCTACATTCATTCTGACTAAAACCCTAATAGGTCTTGTAGAGAAAAACAAGTTTTTTTTATTGATGGATGATGATTTTGAAGTTTTGAATCCTCCAAGTAAGGTATGACTCAATTTATGAATATTTTGTTCGCTTGATTTCAATTTTTTAAAATTTAGAAGATGAGTATTTGTGTTTCAATTTTTTTCATTAATCCCGAATGGTTTGTTAAACTTTATGCAATTGGAAAATTATAAGGAAAATGTGAGATCCCACATCGCCCAGGGGAGTGATCCTTATATGTATATTCTCATCCCTACCTAGCACGAGGCCTTTTGGGAGTTCACTGGCTTCGGGTTCCGTAGGAACTCCGAAGTTAAGCGAGTAGCACGCGAGAGTACTCCCATGATGGGTGACCCACTGGGAAGTTCTCGTGTGAGTTCCCAGAAACAAAACCGTGAGGGCGTAGTCGGGGCCCAAAGCGGACAATATCGTGTTATGGTGGTGGAGCGGGCCCGGGATGTGGTGGACCCCGGGTCGGGATGTGACAATTTGGTATCAGAGCTAATCCCTGGCCGGAAGTGTGCCGACGAGGACGTCAGGCCCCTAAGGGGGGTGTGAGATCCCACATCGCCCATGGGAGTGATCCTTATATGTATATTCCCATCCCTACCTAGCACGAGGCCTTTTGGGAGTTCACTGGCTTCGGGTTCCGTAGGAACTCCGAAGTTAAGCGAGTAGCGCACGAGAGTACTCCCATGATGGGTGACCCATTGGGAAGTTCTCGTGTGAGTTCCCAGAAACAAAACCATGAGGGCGTAGTCGGGGCCCAAAGCGGACAATATCGTGCTATGGTGGTGGAGCGGGCCCGAGATGTGGTGGACCCCGGGTCGGGATGTGACAATTTGGTATCAGAGCTAATCCCTGGCCGGAAGTGTGCCGACGAGGACGTCGGGCCCCTAAGGGGGGTGGATTGTGAGATCCCACATCGCCCAGGGGAGTGATCCTTATATGTATATTCTCATCCCTACCTAGCACGAGGCCTTTTGGGAGTTCACTGGCAGGAACTCCGAAGTTAAGCGAGTAGCGCGCGAGAGCACTCCCATGATGGGTGACCCACTGGGAAGTTCTCGTGTGAGTTCCCAGAAACAAAACCGTGAGGGCGTAGTCGGGGCCCCAAGCGGACAATATCGTGCTATGGTGGTGGAGCGGGCCCGGGATGTGGTGGACCCCGGGTCGGGATGTGACAGAAAAACTTCTTACCAATGTTCTTTGATTATAAACTTCCTTGCTTGTTGATAAATATAAGGGGATGAATTGTTTGATTTGTTGCTTATGCACATCAGTAGAAAGAAAAAAGGTAAATGTCTGGGTTCGGTAGCAGAAAGAAAAAAAAAAGTAGTCATGGAAATGCTAGTGGGAAGAGGGGGTGGGGCAATGACGCCTCTTTTTTTCTTTTCTTTAAAAAAAAAAACAATTACAGATGTTATTTTATAAAGGGAATGAGTGTAAAGATAACTTAACATTTTGAATTGGGTTTGAGAGGGTAGTTTAGGTAATAAATTTGGGTGTAGAAAGAGGTTGCATGGGTTCAAATAAAATTTCCCATTTTACATTGATGTTTGATTGGTTTGAAAGAAGAAACAACCCATTTCATTACAAGCTATCTTTTGAAATATGAGTACTAAATCCAGAATTTCTCATAAAATAAAAATGAGTAGGAGCATCGCGGCTTAACGTGACATTATAAGGGGGTTTTGAACTATAGTCTTTGAAAAATATTGAATTTAATTAAAATCTGGTATTAGATTACATATTGATTCTAGTAATTTGATGTTTACTTTAATTCAAATTCAATTTTTTTAATATTTAACGTGTATTTTATTCAATGTCACCCATGAAATATTTGAATGTATTAGTATACACATTTTAATTTATTGATTTTGTTTAACCTCCCACAGTTATATCCTTATACATGTACCTAAATGAGAAAACGTTAAAAAAAATAGTGACATATAAGAAATATGTAAATACATAAGTGTAATGAAAATATATTAAAATGCATTGATGTATATAAATGTCTGTTTGGATAAAATATATTTTCCTGATTGGCTAGATGAATGCCTTTTAAATCAATTAGCTAGTTAATTTGCTTCGCACCTTTTCCTTTCTGGCCCATCTATAGCTCCTCATTTCGGCCATATTTGAACATATTATATGAAAAAAATCAGTTTATCTAAATGTCTAAACAAAATATATTACGATGAATGGAATAAAATTAAGATAAAATGTAATTAATACATTACAATTGGGAATAAAAAGAGAAATAAAACGTCAAAATATAATTAATAAAAAGAGGTAATTAATTTAAATGTATCAAGAAACTAAAATTAGATTTTAATCTGACACAAAATTTTAGTCTGAAGATCATCTTTTCCAAGAATTAGAATCTTTTGACATATCATGCAGCCAGACAAAAAAATAATGTGTAAAGATTGGTTCAATAAGAATCATACAGAATAAAGTGAAAGAAACTACTACTCTTCTATTCTCTTCTTCTACTTGGATATAGAAGCAGTGCTTATCTCTTATCCTTCTCCAAAACCCTTTTTCCATACTATTGAAAATTGATTTTTTTCCCGAGAAACAAACACACCCTTTGTGGCTTGCTGTGACCGTAAGAGCACCCTAAGCGACATATAGTGTGCACAAAAACGATATTTGCAGACGAATGTTGTCCAAGATGCAGAAATATTCTAATGGATCTCGTGACAAGGAATTGATTCCAGTTCCATTTGCACTCCCTTTCCCTTAGCCTCTGCTGTAGGGCATTTCATATCTTGATACGTTTCCAGATTGACCCTACCTTACACTTATTTCTACTACCTTCACAAAGCAGAATGGATTAGAAAATCCAAATGTGTCTCTGTCCCATGTTTCATATCGGTCTATGTTGCGTCTTGGAATTTGGCCTGGTAAAGTGGATAACGACTTACTAGCGGTGTGCCGCGTCAATGAAATAAAATCAGTAAAATTATGTCTACATGATTTTGTTTCATTGGCACAGGACAATACGTGGTGGTGTATCCATGTCCTGTAAATTGTTCTTGGTAAAATGAGCATGAGAGCACAAAGAACTCTCCATCTGATCTAAACAACAAGAAAACAAATTAAATAGGATACAAGAACATTTCTTATAATTGTATTTTGAAACTAGTTCCTTGTTATATGTAAGAAGTCATAGTTTGTCATGTAGGCATGAACTTTTCATTATAATTGCAAAAAATTGAAGCTCGTGTTCTTTTTCTCTAATTAAGAGTGATTCTATGTGCACTCAAGTTTCGTCTTTGTAAACCCTTATTTTTTTTGACCCAATTTACTGAACTTTCAAGAATAACCTTCCTTAACTTTTCATGATATTTTACTCTGGACACCCATATGCTATTTGAGTTTCAACCACCGGCACTGCATCCTCAGCCTCAGCCTTCGATTCCTCGTTTGTGATAATTTTATATATAGGTATATGAGAAGCCATCAAGGTAAGAGATTTTTATTTTTTATTTTTTAAAGGGATTAATTGTGAGGTCCACATCACATCGAATTTTAACGATCCGAACCGTCTATTTTTCAAGTTGCACCTCATAGATCATCCTTGCAAAATATTAGCCAAATCGAAATATTTGAGGCATCTAATTGAATTCAAAGAAATTGACGCACACTTTATTATCTAAGAAACATTGAAATTTCATCGTGATAATTAAATAGGCAAATTGTTTCAGATTGAATTGCATTTTTGCAAGGATGATCAATGAATCGAGATTTACACAATAGACAGTTCTGATTGTTGAAGATCGATGTGAAATGGGTCCACAACTAATCCCTATTTTTTGAAAAGAAATATGGTTCCCTTCCCTTAAATGGCCTGTAGATGTATGAGTTTTTTTTCTTTTAAATAAAATTAAGGCTTAAATGTCACAATGGTCCCTATGTTATAGTCATGTGGCCAATTAGTCCCCGTGTTTTCGATTTGGTTTAATTTAGACCTCGTGTTTGTCTCTGTTAGCCAATTAAGGACATTTCATTCAATCTCTATAAAAAAATTCATAAGAAAAATTATAAGAGATATAATTAACGTTTCTCTTTGCAAAAAAAAAATACAAATCAATGAGAAATAACACATATAAGAGATAAAACTTCCAATTTGAAAAATGATTAAAGGTTGTGACATAGAAAAGAGAGGGGTAACGTTAGAGAGGAGGTCGGAGAGTTGGGAGGAGAATAATTTTTTCTTTTAATTTTTAATTTTATTTCATTTTTAAATATTTTAAAACAAATAAATAAGTTTATAATAATTTGTAATTTTTTTTACATAAATTAGATGGAAATGTCCTTAATTGGCAAACAGAGATAAACACAATGACCAAATTGGCCAAATTAAAAACACATGGACTAAATTGATCTAATGACTAAAACACAAAGACCATTCTAACATTTAAGCCTAAAATTAATGAGTGTTGAAAAACGAAACTTGAATGTAAAACGGAATCACTCTTAATTAAAGTTGAACCATGTCCACCATCTTCTAGGTTTATTTAGTACATTTTGTGCTTGTGTTTAGGTATGTGAATAAATATTTGGCCTAATATTCATGTGGAAGTAGTTGGAATGTTTAAATGGGCTTATATACATGTAAGCCATAAATTGCAGCAACGAACCTCTAAACCCTAAACCCTAAACCGTAAACCCTTGGGATTTTGGGAGGAAACAAAACATGCATGCTGTTTGTGTTGCTTTGTTTAACACAGATCCCTCAAACCTACCACTTGCCTCTTCTCTCTGATGTTTTATTTTACTTTCACATCACCCCTGAAAAGCTGACTTTACCGGTATAGTTAATTACATAAAAATAAAAAACTTTATAAATAAATGAAAAAACTTTATAAATAAATGAAAAAACAAAACTTTATAAATTTTGTTGCGCACACATCGCGTGTGTGCGGCCTATTGCTAGTTTAGACAGATCAGATGAAACTAGATGCAAAGGTCTCAGTTTTACTTCTTTCTCCCCTCCCCATTTGTATTAAAAAATAAAAAACAAATCGACCCACCCTAACTCAGGAGAAATTTTTTTCAAGCTCCCGTATTCAAGAAGGTACTCTGCACGTCATAAAATAAGTGGAGGGACACAAAGAAAATGTCATTCCTTCACTTTTGTTATGACATATGAAATCGTATCCCGACTCACAAACTCCAATTTCCACAAAAAGCAACCAAACTATTCACTTTGGGCCTCAACCCACTAACTTGGCTCGTAACCAGGGCAGGCCTCCGACCTCCGACAAATTTGAAAAACCCGCAAAATCCGCTTTTGATCTTTTGGGTTAAAAAAGGAAAGTACCGTTCGACGTGTACGCGGTGGGCCCCCTTGGCAGTTTCCCAATTCCTTCTCCAGCCACCCGTGCAGTGGGCCCACCCGATTTCCCCGGTCCTTCCCAAGAATCTTTTCGTACCCGAGACCAAACCCGCCTCTCTCTCCTCTCTCTCTCTCTCTCTCTCTCTCTCTGTGTGCAAATTTTGAACTTGAATTCTGCTTTCTTTGGCTTTGCTTTCGTTTTACTCCATTTGGCGCTCACCTTGTTATTCGATTTATCTGATGGAGAAAAATTAGGAAATTAATTCATTAGGAGGTGAGTAGGTGGTGGGCTTTAATCTGTTTCTCCTAATTTTGTCCCCATTTAATTCAAATAAACACTCCAACTCCCTTTTTTTAAATTTTTTAGATAGAAAAGTTCTAGTTTTTAAGGAAGAAGAAGCTGCAGATTCACTCGTTCTTCGAGTTTCTTGGTATTTTTCTTGTTCTGGATTCTTGGGTACTTTTCTCTTTACTTCCTGTTACTGTTGATCTTACTTTTTTGTTGCTGTTTTCATAGTTTGTTTATGATGGATTGACGCACGTGTTCGTATTGGGTATTTGATTAAATTGCTAATTAAGCTTGATTAAGGATTGAATTATGCTTAATGGGTTGATGGGTTGTGTTTTGCCATGGTGTAATTCATAGTTTACTTCCTTGTTCAAACTGATGAACTTGTGTATGGGTTAAATTGTGCTTCATAATATTACTAATTAGTGAATTTGCTTCATGATTACATTGTTGAAAGTTCACTAGGGGGTGTATTCAATCGGGAATTTGAGAGACATTAGTGGAATTATAAATCCATGGATTTTTATGGAGTTTAATTGATTTATAGAGATTTCATATAAAATTTTGATTCAATTCCCTCGAAATCTCATGGGGAGAGGTGAGATTTGTAGATGCTTAAAATACACTACAAAATCTCTCAAATTCCCTCTAATTCCTCAACTTTTTCAAATTCTTTAGAATCAATTTCTAATTGAATACACCTGGAATGTTATAAACTTCTTTAAAATCCTAATTGAATACACCCGGATTTATAAGGATTTTAATAAACTATCTTAAAATCTTGATTGAATACACCTTGAATTTCAGAGAATCACTTAAAATCCTGATTGAATACCCTTAGATTCATTAAAAGAATTAAAATCCCTCAAAATCTCAATTGAATACACCCTTCATGATTTAAATTCTTGTGTGTGTTTAGATTTCCGGGTGCAGTTAATCTTGTTTTTCCTTCTTTGTTTCTTCATGTGTGGATTGTTTTTGTGCATTGTTTTTAGTTGTAGAAGTGTTTCATAGACACTGAACAGTGAGACTGGTAGAATTTAAGATGGAGCAGTATGAAGTTTTAGAGCAGATTGGGAAGGGTTCTTTTGGTTCTGCTCTTCTCGTGAGGCATAAGCACGAAAAGAAGAAGTGAGTCTCCTTTCAATTTACGTCTAGTATTTACTCGAATCTGTGATAGAATTACTAAATTTTGATACATACTTACATGCGTAGGTATGTCCTAAAGAAGATCCGTCTTGCTCGTCAAACTGATAGAAGCCGGAGATCTGCTCACCAGGAGGTCAGCGTTCTTTATTTTTTGTTTAAAACTAAATCCATATGCTAACAGTGTTGAGTAATACTGGAATGGTGGCTGTAAAAGTTTGGAATTTAAATGGCTATCTTGGTTTGGTGTAATGCAGATGGAGCTTATTTCCACGGTACATAATCCATTTATTGTGGAATACAAAGATTCCTGGGTCGAAAGGGTCAGTATCTCTTAAAGAACATTTATTCTTTATTCCACCATGAGTTGGTGGTTATTCATGTTACTCTAATTCTCTAGTTCTGCAATTGAAGCTTGGATGCCTTTACTTTCAGGGTTGCTTTGTGTGCATTGTTATAGGGTATTGTGAAGGAGGAGACATGTAAGTTTTGCTTCTTTGTTAAATCGGTTCATTACTGCTTTAGGAATTATTTGATTTGGCCTTGTTCCCCCGCCGCTCTTCTGACCTTTTCATGCTAATGCCTCTTGCTGTACAGGGCAGAAGCCATAAAAAGGGCCCGTGGTGTTCATTTCTCTGAAGAGGTTGCTATATTTGCAGTGAATTTCCCAGTGTTTTTTTAGATCTCCCAATTGTGTGCTAGATGTTTAATCAGAATGTGATACCCCCAGTAATTTTTGTTTGTTACTTGAAATTTGGATATGAACAGAAACTCTGCCAATGCTTAGTTCAACTGTTGATGGCGCTTGACTACTTGCATGCAAACCATATTCTTCACCGTGATGTCAAGGTCAGTGGCAAGTTAAAGGACAGATTAGTTTAGAGTTACACGTTTGAAATTCAACAGTTTTCTCTGACTTTCTTTTGCTTCAGTGTTCAAATATATTTTTGACAAAAGATCAAGACATCCGTCTGGGTAAGCTATAGTTTATTCATGCTGATTGACATTCAAGCTCGGTTGCACATTTTTGATTCTCTCTTGGTAATTGTATCCTGAAATTACAATAATAATATGTAGGTGACTTTGGTCTTGCTAAAATGTTAACTTCGGATGATCTAGCTTCCTCTGTAAGTAGTTCAGCCAACACATATAGTTTTGACTTTTAAGATTTACACCCTGGCTTATGTGTTATATGATATGTCTGCTCCATGTACAGGTTGTCGGAACTCCGAGTCATATGTGCCCTGAGCTTCTTGCTGACATACCTTATGGTTCTAAGTCAGATATTTGGTCTTTAGGTACGTGTCCCTCTTCTTAATGAGCATATTCCTCCACCCAAACCCATCATATACACATATCAACATAACATGTCTTGCAGGATGCTGTATATATGAAATGGCTGCTTTCAGGCCTGCATTTAAAGCCTTTGTAAGTTTGCTAATTTTCAGTAAGGAATGTTGTGAACTTTGTATTACCTATTAGCGGTATTTTGGCACTAAACAAGAAATAAGGCTTGAGGAGTTGAATGGAACCACAAGTCGTACCTTTTTCCTTGATAACTTATGAATTTCGTTCTGACTACAGGATATACAATCTCTGATTAACAAAATAAACAAGTCAATAGTGGCTCCACTTCCGACATTGTACTCTGGTGCATTGTGAGTCTATTTCCTGCTTCAGTTGCCTCCCAGTCTTAAGTTCTTTTAATAATTGCAATTTCATTTATATATTTTATTTTTATTTGAGTTTAGCATTGTCAGTGGAAATTTTGATGTTTTTTTACTTCTAAATGTGATATTTATTGAAAGCTGCTTCCGCTCCCAAGTATTTAGATTTATTTAATTGAAACACCTACGAAGGAACTGAAAGCCATATTCTAGTAAACTTTGTGATGGTTTGTTTAATGAATATTTGCATATGGTATGCAATGAATCAGAATGTGTTGATTGACAACATGGTTTCCCTCTTCTTCTGTTTTCTTCTCTTTTGCAGTCGAGGTCTTGTTAAAAGCATGCTGCGGAAGAACCCAGAATTTAGGCCAAGTGTAGGTTTGCTTTATTTGTTTTCCTTTGCCGACTACATTATCGTTTATTTGATTCTTGCATGTACTAGTAGGTCATGTATGATGTCCATTGCAAGAATGTTTGTTGAGTTACACGGCCTTGTTTACAGAAATGAATCATCCATTTACGTGGATTTGTTCACAACATTGTCCATGTTTTGTCAGGCTGCAGAGGTGCTTGCTCATCCCCATCTTCAGCCTTATGTGCTTAAGATTCATCTAAAATTAAATAGCCCCCGACGGAATACTTTCCCAGTTGACTGGTCTCAGTCCAGTTATGGGAGGAAAGCACGATTCATGGAGCCAGAAACTAGTCCTGTTCATACCAGCAGAGAGAAAAGACGGTCATTCAGCAATGATAGGGCCTTAAATCCCAGTATTTCTGGAACTGAACAGGGCTCTCCATGTTCTAGTGTGAGGATGCAGGAATTCCCGGGTTGTTTAAGTCGTAAGTTCACCGAGGTATCTATGGGAAGTACCCAGGAAGATTATGGTAACAGAAAGTCGGTGTTGACAAAGTACAATGTTGTTAATAGTCCACGAGCAACAACAGCAAAAGTTTCTGCTACTCCCAGGAAGCACATTACAAAGTCAAGAATTTCTCACGTCAACTTAAAACGTGATTCAGTAAGTCGTACTACTAATTAGTAAGTTGGATAAAACTCGGTGAGTTTATATATTGATTTGGACAACTTTGTTACTCTTATGATTGCAGCTCCCGGTGTCACATTCTCCAGCCAGAAATACTTCCCAGTCTTCTCGAAGAGCTTCTCTTCCGTTCTTGACAAGTACTGCAGCTGTGCGAACCCCATATAGAGCCAATGTTGGTCCCCTTGGGATTATGGAGTCTCCAGACGTTTCTGTCAATGCCCCGCGACTTGACAAGATGGCTGAATTCCCCCTAGCCTCTTCTGAAGATCCACTCATTCCTACCCGTGGAATTTCATCATCTGCACGATGCCCTCCTAGCACGCCGAACAGCATCAACCGCTCTCTCACCAAGGACAAGTGCATAGTCCAGGTTGTAGACAGAACCATTTCCAAGTCCAGTACAATTGATGGCAGCCACGGAACTGCTCGAAATGGCAGTGAATCTCCTGAGCAGAACCCTACCACTGGTGTTTCGAGCCATGCATCTTCCGAGTCACGACAGCAGCGATTCGACACCTCATCATTCCAGCAACGTGCAGAGGCTTTGGAAGGGTTGCTTGAGTTCAGTGCGCGTCTTCTACAACAAGAAAGATTTGATGAGCTCGGAGTGCTCCTGAAGCCATTCGGACCCGAGAAGGTTTCTCCGAGGGAAACAGCCATTTGGTTGA
Source organism: Cotoneaster glaucophyllus (assembly GCA_036320875.1). NCBI lineage: Eukaryota > Viridiplantae > Streptophyta > Magnoliopsida > Rosales > Rosaceae > Cotoneaster > Cotoneaster glaucophyllus. The sequence goes on along the minus strand of CM070061.1, from coordinate 29,380,640 downwards.
CCAAGAGCTTCAAAGAAACCGCGGCCTAGTTCGCATTCTCGCATTGCGATTGCTTTATCTTGTAAATTCCGTACGTTTTGGATTTCTGGAACTCGAAAAGAGTAGCTCTTTAATACCTTCGTGCTGAAGGTGGCCTAGGAAGATCTCAAGTGAGTAGAAATTGTAATCTATTTGAAACAAGTTTTGAATGGTGGTTAGTTGAACAATGTTTGGCTACTCAAGAAGTGGAAAATTCTATTCAAAACCTTTGTTCGATTCACAGAGTTTTGTGCTTACGATCAGAATCTTTTATATTATTAATTAAAATTAAATTGTTTAGTCAATCTATTGTCCATCTCTTTATAACTTTTTATACAATTTAATAACTAAACAACCTTAGTTTTAATTGATGTTTTGCAGAGGCGATCTCTAAGGCGATTTATAATATGAATCTTTCAGATCATAAACATCGAATTCTATGAATCAGCAACGAACATTTTTTCAGTAGGAACTCTTACTTATCATTTGAATAGCCAAATATTGTTCTTTTTAGTTTTAATTATTTTTGTTCATTTCCTTTTTTTGCAAGTTTAATCTCTATCTTCTTATCATGTGTAAGTTTCTCTCAAGTCTCACGTAATATTTAATAGGGTAAATTACACAAAACTACCTCAACTATTGGTCTCACGACACTTTCATACCTCATCTTTTAAAATTGACAATGTCATACCTCATCTTTAAAATTTGGTCAATTTTATACCTTCCGTTAGTCTGACCGTTAATTTGTCAGTTAAATGCTGACGTGGCTTGATCCAAACCCCACTTTTCATTAAAAAATTAATAAAATATTAAAGAAAATAATTTAATATATATTAAATATTAAAATAACAAAAAAAGTAAAAAAAAAATATATATATATCAAAACCCAGTCCGCATCCCACCCCCCTCTCCCTCCTGCTGCAACCCAGAAACGAAACGACAAAAAAAAAAAAAAAAAAAAAAAATCAAAACGCAGTCCGCGCACCCATCTCTCCTCCCCCATCTTCATCTTCTTCCCCTTTTCTGCAACCCAAAAAAAAAAAAAAATTATATATATATATATATATATTCGAACCTAGATTCGGCCCAAGAAGAAGAAGGACCCTCTCTCTCTCCTCCCCATCTTCATCTTCGTCCCCTTTTCCCTCTACCTGCAACCCAGAAACCAAAAAAAAAAAAAAAAATCAAACCCAGTTTCGGCCCAAGAAGAAGAAGAAGAAGAAGAAGAAGAGAAGAAGAAGAAAAAAAAAATTGACAAATCCAGTTTGCCCAGAAGAAGAAAGAGAAGAAGAAAGAAGAAAATTGGTGCGGGTGGGAGGAAAGGGGTGCCGCACCCTAGGATTTTTTTTTTCGTTTTTTGTTTTTTTATTCTTAATTTTTTAATATTTAATTATTAAAAATATATTTTTTTATTTTTTTATCCAGCTGGATTAGTGAGTGGTCCCGTCTCTAGCCACGTCAGCACTTAATAGAAAAACTAACAGAAAAATTGACGAAGGTACGACATTATCACAAATTCGTAAGATGTGGTATGATATTGTCAAGTTTAAAAATGAGGTATGAAACTGTCGTGACCCCAATAGTTGAGGTAATTTTGTGTAATTTACCCTATTTAATAATATGAAACATCACATTGTTTGTAACATAAAAACATAACTTACATGATACGACTATACCGACATGTAGTATGCACACCGTAACAAACCGTGCCATATAAATCTTTCTCTTCCATGCCAACATTCCATTTTAATAAGGGGTTTAATCACAAATGGTCTCTGAAATTGACTCACCACATCAAAATGATCCCTAAAATTGAAAATATTAATTTTAGAGATAATTTGTGATAAAAATCTTTTTAATAATTTTCGACATCGTATTTATCCTTAAAGTTTTATTTTGACTGACCTTTTGGTCGTAAACAAAACCACTTGTCGTACAGTGAACCTTCAGTGTCATCTTCCCCATTAACTCCGACCAAATTCGAGAAAATAAGACAGAGTCCCGGACGGAAATGGAAGCCGCCGAAGTCCTACAACTCTACGAGCTCCGCTACTCCGATCTCGTACTCGTGTCGTCAAACGATGAATCATTGTCGTCGGCAGGAGAGCTCGAAAGGGCGGAGTCGATGAGCAAAGCCATAATGGAAGCCCTAGGTCCCACGGGCCCAGGCCTCCTTGCCATCACTGGCGTCCCCAAAGCCGCCTCTCTCCGCCGCGCCCTCCTCCCTCTCGCTCGCAAGCTCGCCCTTCTCAACCCTAATCATCGCAAAGGCATTCTCAAGGTATTAACTTTTTATTTTTCAGAAAGAAAAAAAAATTTATTTTGTTTTGGGCTAAATTGCACTCGTAGCAGTTGTAATTACTTGAATTTTCACTTTCGTCCTTCTTTCCTTATTTTCATAGAATATAGGGTCGTTTGGGAAGTGCATTTAAAAAACTGAAATCGTTTTTAAATAAAATGTTTTTAGGTTTCAAAACACTTGAAATGCTTATGGTAAAAAAACACATAATTGTGGTGCTTCTTGTAGAAAGCTTCGAGTGCTTTTTCATAATTAACTTATATTTTTACTAAGGATTGGTTTCAAAGACATTTTATTTAAAAATGTTTCAGTCATTTAAAACAACTTCCCAAACGAGCCAATAGTTTCATTTCATTAGCAACTTTAGTCCAATGTGTCAAATTGGGCACAAATCTCTCCGAGTTGAATTTTTCGAATGGGAAGATGTGACAGAGAATGGGATGGAAAAAATTAACTTAGAGGACGGATTAGACTAAAGTGAAAACATAACCAAAGTATAAGGATGAACATGTCAAAATAAACTATATAGACGAAATTGAATATCCGAATGAACTATAGGGACTGCTAGTGCAATTTTGCCCCTGTTTTATTTATTTCCCAAGTAATTAAGTCAAGTGTTTGTTTAGGATCACAGCTTGGGGAGTGATGTGCCTTTGAAAAACCCTGAGAGAAATGTGTCGTCTTTCGCAATGCAAATCAAATATTCACATGATTTTGATGAACCCCAATTGAATTCAGAACATGGATCCGTGAATGAGTTTGAGAATCTCGGAAATGGATTTAGGGAGTTGGGGTTTTGCATGATGGAGCTAGGCCTTAAACTTGCTCGAGTATGCGATCGTGCCATTGGTGGAAATGAGCTTGAGGAGAGCTTGTTGGAGTCCTGCTCTGCCAAAGCTCGTCTCATTCACTATCACTCACCGCTTGATAGTTCCATTCTTGTTGAAGAAGCAATGAGCACGAAGAGAACATCGAAAAGACCCTTCAATTCTAGCAGGAATTGGATTGGTGATAAACGCAAACAAGTTTCGGGGATTTGCTCTGATAATCTGTGGCAGCAATGGCATTATGATTATGGGATTTTCACCATCTTGACAGCTCCGATGTTTCTCTTGTCAAATCATCCACAAGCGAAAGAAGAAAGGGATCAAGAGTATGCATACCCTAATGGAAATACTTATTTACAAATATTTGATCCCAGAAAGGATAATGTGTTCATGGTGAAGGCCTCTCCTGAGAGTTTTATAGTTCAGGTTGGCGAGTCGGCTAATATCATATCACGAGGAAAGCTCCGTGCCACCCTTCACTCTGTTTGCAGGCCTTCCAAGTTCGAAAATTTGAGCAGAGAAACTTTTGTTGTGTTCTTGCAGCCGGCGTGGAACAAAACTTTCTCCGTAACAGATTATTCCATGGACAAATCCTTGGAGATATCATCAGAGGTCAAACAGGTTGATGATCCGGAACAAAGTAGGCTAACTGAAGAAATACAGAAAATTGTACCACCTCTGGCATTGCGGTTGAAAGATGGGATGACATTTGCAGATTTCTCGCGCGAAACGACAAAGCAATACTATGGTGGGTCTGGTTTGCAGTCAAATAGATAAAGGGGAGTGATTTCAGCACTCTTCCTTTTCACCTCCAACACTTCTCTCCTAAATTATGTCGTCGATTGTCCTCTGAGCTATTCAATCTAATGACTAGAAACAATAGAGGAACGATGGAAGTTTAAAGGGGAGTGCGGAAATTACTCCCCGTAGAAAAACTGTCCCTTGAATTCTACAATGCTAATCGCTAATTGCTACTTAGACTGATCAAATACCTTCTTTCTGCAAAGCACTGTAACTTGGATTCAGATTTTGTTGATCATGTTCTTCTTGGACGACTGTGAAGCTTTAAATTAAGAGGCTTTCTTGTTCAGAAATATATTTCTTGAATACTTTGCAGTGTGAGTAATGGTTTTCATTTCTTGTACCCTAGTTCAGAATTTCATGCAATACCAGTGAATTATGAAGTTGTTAATCTACCAAGAAAATAGTATTACAATATGCTAACTTTCGACGTGATTTACATCGTTGAAAATACAAAGATTGAGTGCCTGCAGCCTATTAAACTCATCATTCTTTGAATTTGTTACAAGTGAAGAGAGAAATCGATCACCTCTCTTTAGCTACTTTAGACCGGTTACTCGAGTTAACTGAAGTTATAACATGTTTAGCTGCGTGTAGTAAGTTTCGGGTGGTTCTAGTTTTTGCCTATTCAACTTGTGTCTACTGATTCTGCAGACTCTGGCTGCAGAAACAACTTGATGGAATAGTTTCAACCAGGCAAAGTTGGTACGGTGCTCCGTTCTCCATGTGTATGGAGAAACACACACCAGCGGAATTGAGTTTGTTTATTCTTTTACCACTCTGACATTATAAATTACTCTACTCTAGTCTCGACTACTAGGATTTGAACTCAGAAGTAATTGAGCAGGCACATTATTCCGGCCAACTAACTTGATTGTGGAGAAGAGATTCGAACTCGAATGTAAAATGACAGACATACTACTTTGACTAACTGACCAAATTCACGTTTTCATCCACTATTACTTAATTGAATATGAAATGTGGTGGGAAAATGAGGCTAAAGGAACAAATGCTGTCCCCTCCAGTCAACAGTCATGAGCTAAGAAACAAAAAAAAAGCCTTACAGATTCAAAAAGAAGGGCTGCTTCTCTTCTTCCTTTCGATCATTTTTGGTCAGATTTCTTTTTATTTTTATGAAAAGGGTGTTTATTTATACAGATACAAAAGCCAGATGATGACGTGGGCGGGCACGCGCATTTTGGCATAGGTCCCTCTCCGGTGCGCAGCTTTGGGTCTCAAAACGGTAGAGAGAAAAAAATGGTTCCACTGAAATTTGTCTTGACCCCCAAACATGTCGGCCTCGGACGTTGCGACGACCTTCGGCTCAATACTCAAGGATTCTAGCCATGTTTGACATCTAATTGATTCTTGTTATGTGCCCATGTCACCATAGAAAGTCTGCAAATCCCTCCTAAACATTGTTAATTTAGTGAAGTGATATGCTTAGTCCCGATGTGCGTGAGGTGATATGGTCGTTTATTTGTTTATTTTTTACATGTCATATAAGCATAAATGATCAAGATCAGCTTCCACGCACATTTTTAAGTATTGTTATATGAGTGGTAGGGTTAGTTTGCATGCGGGCAGTGACGAATCCAGAAAATATATTTGAGGGTCAATAAGAATAGTGCACGCATCATGCAAAAATTTTCAGATGGAATAACATGCAAATTAACATTTTATTGAGCTTTGGTAGGCCTGAGTTCATATAGTGCACGCCCGTCGACATATGTCATTGCCACAATTTTCGAGCGAGCATGTTGATTGATGTTAATAAATTTTGAGTAAGAATGACGATTGCTATTAATAGCTTTGGAGCAAGTACGCCAACAGATGCTAACATGTGTTGAGTGCCTATCGACAAATCCCCATACTAATGCATATAAACGCACGAGGCTAGCAGTTACCTACCCATTGTCCATATAAGCAATTCTTCAAGCAGTTAAAATGCAACTTTCAAAAGCATACCAGATTTTTAAAGGGCAAGGCATGGCTCTTTCATAGAGAATTTAGCTTGGGAGGGACAGTATGAAAAAATGGTGTAACTCGTTTTTGTCCTTTATCAAAAGCTCCTTTGAAGAAAGATGATTAGTCACATGATCAAAGTAGGACCACACTAGAAGGGGGCTAAAAGCATCCCTAAAACCTCTTTGTGTACACATAATGCTTACGAAATTGCTATTTATTCCACTAGTCTTTCACACCATCATAAGCTACAAATAAAGTTACACTAAAATATTAATCTTTCCACGTGGCACCACAAAAGTACTTTAGCCGCATCTAATTTGACCAAAGACCACATTTATTTATAGTTAAAAAAAAAAGACAAATTCAATTCTAAAAAGAAATATTAAAATCTTAATCCAACGGTTATATGGTTTCAGATTTGGATAATTTTTGGTATACATGATTTTTTAAGGAATACCTAAAAGAATTGTTGAAATACATTACAAAGTAAACTCACAAAAGCTTATGTAAAAAAAAAAATAGTGTCATCCTTATTATAGTTTATAACATATATGTGTTGTGTATTCATATTATAACGAGAGTTACCATGTTCGCTCATTTGTCAAAATTTCCCACCTACTTTGTATGAATTTTCTTTTAGAATAAACTATCAATTTGCCTCCTGAATTATCACTTAACTTTCGATTCCCCCCGAACTTTTTAATAGAAAAATTAACGACTTAAACTATTTTTTAACGTTAACGACTTAAATTAGTTTAAATCCATAATTTTTTAATTAAAAATTTCAAGAAGAAAATCAAAAGTTAAGTAATAGTTCAACGACAAATTGACAGTTTAGCCTTTTCTTCTATACTTTTGTTATAAAATGTGTCGAAAATCTAAGATAGATGAAAACATAACAACCCTATAACTGTGTATATATGTATTGTCTAATATCCTGATCCCAAAATCCCTTAACCAAATTTAAACCCACCTCTCTCTCTCTCCACAACATTTCCACTTCCATGGAAGAATCACTACCACTGTTAACCACTCGCCGGACTGACCAGAGTCCGGCCAACCACCGTGACCACCTCCCCAAAAGCCCAAGAGTTCCAATGGAGTTTCTCTCAAGGTCATGGAGTGCCACTGCTCTTGAAGTCTCCAAAGCTCTGTCTCAGTCTCACCCTCCTCCTCCTCCTCCTCCTCCACCTCTGCCTCTTTCTTCATGCATGGCTAATTCCAAGTCGTCAAATAGCTCTTCCTCTTGCACCACCACCGCAACCACCACCACTCCTTCCATTCCTGAAGACATAGCCGGAGAAGCAGAGGAGCTGCCGGCCCTCCCTGGAAACCGATTTTACTTTGCTTCCTCTGTTACTTCCCAGCTCGTCCTTGACCGCATTATGTCACAGTCCATTAGAGAGGTGCATACTTCACTCAAAAGAAACTTACCTAAAGTGGGATGAAATTGTGGCGGTATTCCAAGCCGAAACATAACATTTGCTTGAAATAATGTCACAGTAACATTCCGGAAAGTTGTTCCATCAGTCGAGAGAACTTTAACTACAACATAATGTAACTGTGGCGGAATTTTAAACCAGACGCATGATATTGTGTTATTGATTTGGAATACTGTCACAATAGAATCCCGATAAGTTCATTCCACTTTCAAAGTTTTCTTGTTTTCGATTTACATTTTTGGTCTTAATTTCTCTTGGGGTTTTGCAGGAATTGTCTCCATTGACATCAGGGAGGCTCTCACACAGCAGTGAACCTCTGACCAATGGTGGTTCTCTAGCAGAGACAGACAGCCTTCCAGTCTCTCCCTCCGATGAGTTCGACGACGTCGTTAAGGTCTTCTTCTACTTCTTCTTGATTTTATTTATTTAGATTATTATTTTATAAAATAGTTATTAAACAAAATTCCAGAATTCTTGTCCAAGAAGGCAAACCAGGAGACCAAATGTGACAATGTCCCTCGGCTTTCTCTGTTTTCCTCTGTCATTACACACACCATCTCATGATATCTCTGTCCTTTCTACTCAGTAATTAATTAATCTTTTATTTTTATTTTATTATTTATTAAAAATATTTTGAATACTACAGAAAAATACCGGAGATGCTTTTCTCTTTTTCTCTTTTTTCCCCTTTTAAGACAAGAATTTTTTTTTTAAAAAATTTTAATTTCCTTAAAATTCAGGCCATGGAGTCTTATCAACAAGGCCTTATTTTGTACAAGTCAAAACAAGAAGAAAAAAAAGTTATTCATGCCATATTTTTATACAACATTTCTATATCATTTTAGGTAACATCTGATGTGGATAGCCACATCATTTGAAAAATTTACAAAACCCAAGGAAATGCAGGAGAAAGACTATAGCACAGTCATCATTTAATTATCTAATTTTTCTTAATTATTAATTTATTAAATAATGAACTGAATTTAAAAATCTGATTAATTCAAATGATGTGACTGTCTACAACAAATGCCACCTAAGGTGGTATGAAAATGTGGTACAAAAACATAGTATGAATAGTTACTGTAAAAAAATTAAATATAGAATAAAGCATTAGGGTTCATTAGTATTCTTTCCAGTTTTTAAGTGCAACAGTTTTAAATTCGACTTAACTTGACGAGTTCGATAAATGATTATGATTTGTAAGTGTAAAATCTCAAATACGACTCAGGTTAACAAGATCCATAGCTATATAACTGAATTATTGTGTGATTTACTTTAAATTTATTGTTATAATATGATTGTATATGCTGTCTATACGCACGAAAACAATATAAATAGGGTGGTGTTATTCACACTCTTTCTACCTTTTACATATTTTTGTTAATTTATGTCATTTGATCATTTTCAATTCATTCGGTCCGATGGTTGGAATTGAGAAGGATGTGTAAAAGGTAAAAACGAGTGTGTGGGTGCCTCAACAACACCCTATAAATAATGGGTGCGTTATCCATATAATCATTTTTATTTCTCACATATTCCTTGTTAATTTGTGACCTTTAATTTTTTTTAATTCATTCGATTCGATAAAATGTTTGAAAGTAAAAAATGATGTGACCAGTCTAAATAATATCAAAACAAAAAAATGTAAATAGACAAAAAATGGGCACCAGGCCATGCTTTGCCTTGAGCTCAAGGATAGAGAGATTAGATGGATGGAGTGTAAAATTGAGCAAGTCAGGTGCATAAAATGGTAACCAGAGTCCCTTGCCTTGTCATGCATCTCTGCAACTTTGCTTATTTTGGTTTCTTCCCTCCTTGTAAGCAAACCTGGCACTGATTCTAATCTTGCAGATTTCACGTCACCCTTCACCAAAATATTGTCCTAAAAATCGTTTAGTCCTTGTAGTTTTCATGAAATTTCACCTTAGTGCCTGACACATCGAATTGGTACACGTAGATTGCGAACATGTTCCAATTTTTATTGATGAGAAAAAGAGAATACAAGTAGCAAAGAGTAGCTAAAAAAACAAACACGCAACAAAGAGCTGTAGCTAAAGAAAGACAAACAGCAAAACAAACAACGCTGTATTAAAGCAGCAAAAAACACTAACTATTCATAGTTATATTCCAAACAAGTTCCAATTCGAGGACATTCGTCAAAATGCTATTTATGACTTATGGCCTTGAATTGGAATAATTCACAACTCTACTTTACTAAATTCAATGATTGAAAATACAGACAGCGGGAATAAAACCTGTGTTTTAGCGTAGAAATTAAACCTTTGGTTTTTTTTGGTTCATGGTTCTTTCATTTGATGGACTTGTACTGTGGCACGCAGTATTTTCGAACCCACAACAGCATACCAAACCTATTCAACGGCAGCCGTAGCAGCGCTGGAAATGGAAACAATGCCCCTAGCGGCAGAGCCAAGACGGTGGGAAGATGGCTGAAGGAGAGAAAAGAGAAGAAAAAGGAGGAGACAAGAGTGCACAATGCCCAGGTCCACGCTGCGGTTTCAGTTGCGGCGGTGGCCGCTGCTGTGGCCGCCACTGCTGCAGGCACGACGGCTTCTTCAGGGTCAAGAAAGAACGATCAAGCAGGGAAGACAGACATGGCGGTGGCTTGTGCAGCCACGTTGGTAGCTGCTCAATGTGCTGAGGCTGCGGAGGCTATGGGAGCTGACCATGACCATCTTACTTCTGTTGTCAGCTCGGCTGTTAATGTTCGCTCTCATGATGATATTACCACTCTCACTGCAGCTGCTGCGACAGGTACCATTGATTCCTTGCTCATAAATTACTACACAAAATAATCTTGCCAAATTTTACTAAAGATGTTACATAATTTTTTATCACATTGGCCAACCAATTGTAGCGTTAATTAGTAAGTGGTCGCATAACGTTCACACGCTAATGTGGGATGGTCTTAAAAATATTGTCCTTTCTATAGTGTTGTCGTTTGTTTCATATTTACTAATTATATTGTTGGATAGAATCTGTCTTATAATTAGAAATAAATTCTCTAGAGTTTACATGACTAATTACGTGACCTGGTCACGTTTTTATGTAGGTACTATATCACCGTGACATATATAACGTATTTTTTCACATTGATAACCTCTCACAATATTGTTATTTGGACATATTAATCTGATCACATTACTGATGCATTTTTTAATAAAACAATGTGATCCGTTTTGTGTATCTGAATAGTACATCTCTGCTTGAGTTGCTCACCTTGCTAATCGGTAAAACATTCTCTAAATAAAAAATTAAAGTTTAATAATGTTTAAAACAAATTAAAGTTCAATAATGTTTAACTTTTAAAAAATCTGTCTAATATGGCAGCTTTACGAGGGGCAGCGACCCTGAAGGCAAGGGCAATGAAGGAGGCGTGGAACATATCCGCAGTGATTCCAGTGGAAAAGGGAATGGGAATCGGAGTCTGCGCTGGTAAAGCTAACAACAACAACGGTGGTGATCGCAGCAGCGGCAGCAGCTTTAGTGAGGATCTTGTCCCTGTTGACCCTACGTTTCTTGGGGTCTCTAACCAAGACCTCCTTGCTAGGGGCACTGAACTCCTCAAACGCACACGAAAAGGTATTTCAATGAAAATTAAATTTAAAAAAAAAAGAAGAGTTTTAGTACCTAAATTTGATCTAACTCGAATTATATGGTTTGCATTTTGCAGGTGATCTCCACTGGAAATTAGTGTCTATTTACGTTCACCGAACTGGACGGGTGAGACTTCATGGTTAACTGCACTTTTTTTCCTCTTATATGTTATGTTGTCAGCATCGTCAATCCAACCCGTCAAATGAGGCAAAATTCTTTCCCAGTTCAGGTTTTCAAATGAGAAACTGTGCACGTAAATGGATGGATAATCAACTTGACGAATGAGAGTGAAGTGAAACATAATGAAAATATGCGGTTGAGGATGCAAGAAGAAATATAATTGTCGATATGTTGTCGATAAACTTGACAGCATCTAACGTAACCAAAATCTTTGTACTATAGTTGTCACTTTTCATTAATCATATGGTGAATTTTTTATAGGTGATGCTGAAAATGAAGAGCAAACACGTTGCAGGAACTTTCACCAAGAAGAAGAAGAGTAAGCCTGCTTCTCTCCTGCACTTTGAAATTTAATGTGAAATAATTTTAACGTAAACGTTGATTTCGGATGCGCAGATGTTGTGTTGGAGGTGTGCAAGAACATGCCGGCATGGCCTGGGAGACACTTGTTCGACGACGGAGACCAGCGTCATTACTTTGGGCTGAAGACAGAAGCAAGAGGCATTGTTGAGTTCGAGTGCAAGAACCAGAGAGAACACGACGTCTGGACTCACGGCGTTTCAAGGCTGCTGTCCATTGTCGCCGAGAGAAAGAACAGGCATTGATTAGGTCTATGCAGTATGTTGACATAGGATGCTGTTATTTTTGGATGTTGAAAAATCTGGCAGGATGTGATTTCTGTTTTCGGATAAATAGGGAGGTGTTCGGCACATGTAGTGTACTGTGGTGTAGGGGGAGTAAGAGGAAAAGGTCCTGAGCTTTCGAATTCAGAATTTCAGAGGACATGGCCTGCTTTATGAAAAACGTATACGTAGTCGCAATACAGTCCCTTTCTTCTAGACCCTATATAGCGTGATACCAAATTGACAACCCTATTTGAAATGTCTGCTTGGATATCAAATCGAGCTGTGTTGACCGACACTTAAAAGGTGACAAGCCATAAAGTGATGGTGATGTGAAAAATGCCAACTAATTCAAACCAAAAGTAACTAATGCTAGAGGGCGCATGTGAGGGGGTTTGAACTCTTATCATACAAGTAATGTCAGAGTATAAGTAAATTGCAATAAAAGATAAAGTAAGAACATTTATACCGAAAAGAGAAAAATAAAGTTTTATTAAAACTTTTTGAAAAACGTGTTAACCTCTCTCTGTAAAACAACCGTATGACTTTCCTCAATAATTGCTTTTATAGGACAGGGATCCCAATTGGATCTCAACCCACCAAATCTTAAGGATTCGGAGATCCGAACCGTTGAAATTTGATCCAATGGCTACAAACAGGGAGTCATTCTAAAAGTGATAATAATTGTAGCCATTGGATCAAATTTCAACGGTCTGGATCTCCGAATCCTTAGGACTTAGTGGAGGAGATCCAGCTGGGATCTTTGTCCGCTTTTACATACCATGATATGACATGCCATTTTTATCTAAGAGAAAACAAAAAAAAGCTAATTTTACTACCTTTTTCATATCACATTTGTACCACTTCTTAGACCCATATGTGTCGTAGATTCTACCTCTATTAAAGAGGTGATATAAATATGATAACTATAGCATTACTTCCGAAAAAAAAAAAGCAAATTTCAAAACCGTAGTAGGTTTTAAGGAGTGTCCAAAATGACGCAATTGAACGAATTGAAAATTATTTTGATCCTAGTTTTTCGGCATAAAAACAACCTCAAACACCTCAAGTGCAGTGCCAAATATATTTAGTGGTACACATATTTGTAGCGTCGAATAACGGATCAACAATTTGAGTGGGGTCGGATGAATTATCAAACATAAAGTAGCATCAGGCTGAATAGCGAAGTGAGGGATTACGGCGGTTAAAAACTTCCTCTTCAACGAACTGTTTCATGGTTAAAACTCTCACCCCCTCTCGAGGTAATTTACTGAAAAACAGCCAAAGAGTACTCAACTCTAAGCTCAGCTGTAAAAAACATTTCATCCACTAAACCATATCATTTAGGGTTGGTTTGGTATTGCTGTGCTTTGAAAAAAAAAAAAATGTTTCTTTCGTGCTGTGAGAATAAACTCATTTTTACTGTTTCATGTTTTCAGCTTTTTTTTTTTCATCTAAAGCTGTGAAAATCAGCTGTTTTTAAGTGTTTACCAAATACTTTTTTGAGCTCAGCTTTTTTTTTTATATTCAAAGCAACTCAGTACCAAACCAGTACTTTAGATAATTCCTTAATTTTGTTAAGAAAAATTAAGCGTGTACCTATGCTGCACTAAGTTTTTCTCATAAACACAGGCCAAGAACTTACTGCGATTTAGGCGCTCAAACTAGGTTGAACGCGCCTGAACAAGTTTTTCTCATGAAAAACAGAGGCCAAGAACACAAGTTTTTCTCATATAAAACGGAGGCCAAGAACTGCGGTTTAGGTGTTCAAACTAGTGCTCCTATGTTGTATAGGACTTTTCCGAATTAACGTCGTCATGCTGTCCCGCTCCAACGAAACAATAACATGGATCAGGTTTTCTAACACATGATGTTCCGGTAAAACAGTAACATGCGTTTAGTTTTCCAACACATAAGATTGTATTATTGAATCTGAACGCTGAAATGAACCCGATGAACTCGGCCCGTAACGTACCGTGTAATAAACAGAAATGAACCCGCAAAGGGAAGACATTGCATTCAATGAAATAATGAACAAAGGAAAGACGCAAAACACACGGAATCTTCCATTGAAATCAGGTATTTATCATTGCACTATGAGAGAGTTAGTTGTTTATGACATCACAAGTAACCCTAAGCAATATGTAATCACATTTGGCAACAAAAGAGACTAAGCAGTCAAGAACTTCTTCTCAACTATCAGACACCCTGAAAACAGGTGAGAAGCGCGAGGAAGAGGTTGATGATATCCAAGTACAAAGCGACTGCTGCCCAAATGTACTCGTCGTAAGAGTATCGCTTGATCAAGTTGTCCGTGTCGTACACAATGTACCCGCAAAATATGATCGACGCCAAGCAACCGTATATCATCACGGAGATCCTACCCAACGGGAACAAAATCTGCAACCAAGTAAGAACAAACAAACCCGAAAAGTCAAAAACCCGAAAAAAAGACATCAAATTCACAGTAGGGAATGACTCCATTGGATCGAGTAAACACAAGACACACCTGAATCAGAGCAAATACGAAGAGAACCAAAATAGCTCCAGCCAAGAAGGGACCAAGAAAGTTGAAGTCGTGGCCTCTCCTTGCAGCCCAGAATGTGTACAAGGTCAAACCGACGACGACCACTGCCGTTAGAATAACCGACTCCAAAATAACCTTCCCTGTTTTAAATTCAACAAGTTACATAATTTCACAATATTATCTAATTGGCCATCAAAGTAGACTGCTAGAGACCACTCAACAAATCCCCCACCTAAAATCGCATGCCGGAAAGCAATAATGTCTATACATCCTACATCCTATTATAGGATTTGATCCCCACCCCTTAAAATTTAAGGATTTAAGGCACTAACACTATCATTGTGTTTATAAAACTTTCGTGAAAAATCTCCGTTAAATAAGACTAAAATAACAAAAATATTCTCAAATTTTGTAAAATTATTTTAACACATTGCTTATCAAATCAAGAGTATTTTTTCATTTCGGTTCTTATTTAAGAAGTTTTTTCACGAAATGATCAAAATAATTGATAGTAAACAGAATTAAAAATAACTTTAAATTTCAGGAATCAAAATGAGGTGTTATGCTATTCTCAGGACTAATTTGGCTAAAATTCCATCACAAACTACAGAGAAAAAATAGAGGAAAGATTATGAACACTTGCCACTAGTAAATGCACAAGTCAAACCGACCACAAAGGCCAGTGAGAGGGTAAAAATTCCAAGTAAAAGATAATTCACCGGATGCTTCTGGTGGTAATAATACAACGGGCACAGCACTGCAACCAACCAACAACAAATCAAAACCATAAATTTCACAGCAAACGCCCAAAAACTATCAAATTTTCAGAGGAATTCAAAGCGTACCGATGAAAGGCGTGATGATGAGAACAATGTAGAGAGCAAGGCCGGCGCCGGTGCTGACAAAGAAGTGAGCCACCGGCCTGACCGAAACGACGACGGCGCCGACGGCGATGGTGGCGAGTAATTGCATGGCAACGATCGCGTAGATTTTGCGGATGAAGGACCACCGGAGCTCGGGGCTCTCGAGCATCGTAGGGTAGAGCGGCCTCGCTCCTGCCTCCGGATCACTCTTCCGATACGCCTGATTCCACATCATATTCATCTTCTCCGGTTTGCTCAGATTAAAGATCGTTATCGAGTGTTTGGTTGCCGGGATTCTTTGCGGGAAAGTGAGGGGGCCTTGTGGGGGTTTATAAGTAGAACAGAACTGCACTTTCGCGTGCAGTTAAGAGACTTCGCGACGGGTCGCGTGTACACGTATGTGGGATTGGCGGTTGCATTTGGGATTGACACGTGGCGCCCCTGGAGGTTCTGGATGTGTCTCGGGTGAGCAGTTGTGGCAAACGAATGTTGGTATTTGTTGACGGGTGCTGTGGAGGGCTCCAGATTTGCTGTCCCCAAAAGAGTGTCTCCTTCCTAATATGTCCTTTAACTTAACTTAAAACTTAACTCTGTTAACTTTATTTATTTAACATTTAAATTTAAAAAAAATTCAAAATAATAAAAAACTGTTGGGTTAACGAGGTGAGCTGACCCAAATAAGATTCTTCACCTTCTTTTACGTGGCTGTTCAGTGCACAAACATCTCTGTTCAAGCTTTCTGGTAGAACTTGATGATGGCGCATGGCTTCTTGCCGGCAGGAGGAGGAATTACCAGACATGAATCGGTCCAAGTGTAGATTAATCTGCCAGTGCTGCTGGAAAGTGGGATTAATAAACAAGCTTCTGCGTCCCAGCTGAAAGGAGATCAAAGAACTCCATGCTATGAATCAGGTATATCTCTCTCTCTCTCTCTCTCTCTCTCTCTCTCTCTCTCTCTATATATATATATATATATATATATATATTCTTACTGAAATATTCATATATAAATTTGACTCTTATATATTGTATTTTTCATTTTTCCTTAAGGACATGGACAGAGAAGATAATCCTAGTGAAGCCAATGAAACAGGTATTGACTTGAATTCTGTTATAGACTGTGAAAGAAATGAAACAGTAGATTTGGAAAAAACTGATGTCCGGAAACAATTAGTTCCAGTATTAGGCATGGAGTTTGAGACAGAAGAAGATGCCTTTGAATTTTACAATGCATATGCTTATAACGTTGGCTTTAGTGTTCGAAAAAGTAAAGCTCATAAAAATGAGGATGGCAAGTTGATGGACAGACTTTTTGTTTGCTCTTCGGAAGGGCATCGTAAAAAAAAAAAAGTGTGATCCCAATGTTGAATCTCATCGCGCTGAAACAAGATTTGGATGTCGAGCAAGGATGCAAATCAGTTGTGGTCGATCGGCAAAGAACTATAAGGTTATTAAATTTATTCCTGAGCATACACATCCAACATCAAGTCCTAGTAAGACTCATTTTTTTAGGTCGCATAGGAACATGTCTTTTGTACAAAAAGTTGAAGCTGATATGGCTGATAGTTCAGGAATTGCTCCAAGAGAAAGTGTCAAATTTATGAGTAGACAAGCTGGTGGTCGTCAAAATCTTGGATTCATTTATGATGAAGCATTCCAAGCGAACAAGAGAGATGAAGTTAGGTGATACAGGCGGAGTGTTGGAATATTTACAAAAAATGCAGTTGAAAGATCCTAATTTCTTTTATGCTATACAAGTGGATGAAGATGATTTGATTACTAATATCTTCTGGGCTGATTCAAGGATGATGGTGGATTATGATTATTTTGATGATGTTGTTTGTTTTTGATAAGATCCAATTCTCAATTCCCTTAATCAACCTGCAAGTAACACAGAGGATAGAGAGGGAGAGGGAAGGAAGAGAGAGAGCAGAGCTCTTGAATTGTTTTTGTTTATATTTGTTTTTGTCAAATTAACCATTGGGCAAAACCATTACACATTGGACTATTTATAGTACTCCCAAACCCACTGTCAGCTAGCAGAATCTAACAAACTTTCCTAATTACTTGTAATAGTCCCATTTAACTAACTAATTCAATGCCTAACTATGATTAAGCTAATCAGGGTCATAACAGTTTTGATACCACATATAGAAAAAATAAAGAAGGAAGGCCTTTTGCGATGTTTGTTGGTGTCAACAATCATAAACAAAGTGTTGTATTTGGTGCTGCATTATTGTATGCGGAGACCGCAGCAACATTCAGTTGGTTATTTGATAAACAAACTGTTGTATCTAGCAGTTAAGCCGAACCGCTATTAAAGCTTGTGCACAGCTTCCATTGAAGAGGTTCTGCATCTTCAGCAACTTCCATCTGCACAGACACACGCCACTGCATCACCGAATTCCGGTGGAACCCAAGCAATTTTCACAATTCCGTCCATGTCCTTAACGAAAAATGAAAAATAGAATATATAAGAGTCAAATTTATACATGAATATTTCAGCAAGAATATATATATAAAGAGAGAGAGAGAGAGAGAGAGAGAGAGAGAGAGAGAGAGAGACATACCTGATTCATAGCATGGAGTTCTTTGATCACCTTTCAGCTGGGACGCAGAAGCTTGTTTATTAATCCCACTTTCCAGCAGCACTGGCAGATTAATCTACACTTGGACCGATTCCTGTCTGATGATTCCTCCTCCTGCCGGCAAGAAGCCACGCGCCATCATCAAGTTCTACCAGAAAGCTTGAACAGAGATGTTTGTGCACTGAACAGCCACGTAAAAGAAGGTGAAGAATCTTATTTGGGTCAGCTCACCTCGTTAACCCAACAGTTTTTTATTATTTTGGATTTTTTTTAAATTTAAATGTTAAATAAATAAAGTTAACAGAGTTAAGTTTTAAGTTAAGTTAAAGGAACATATTAGGAAGGAGAGACAAAGGAGACACTCTTTTGGGGACAGCAAATCTAGAGCCGCTGTGGAGTGTGGAGGTTTCGGTGGGAAATTTCATCGTTTTGGAGATGAATGGGAGAATCTATCTAGAGAAATCTAGGTCAGCATATATTCTGGCATTACACTGTTGAACGTCGATTCTTAAATCAACGTTATAAAATATTATGTCAAAAATATGAAGCGTCACGTCCATAAAAAGCTCCACTTTTAAAAGAATCTCATTAACGTTCAATTGACGTGGCAAGATGACTTTTATATTTCTTAAGTGTTAATATTAGCTAGCTAAACTTATTTATCAAATTTAACTTTTTCTGCCAAAACTTTCAATGAAGTCCAAACTCCAAGTTGACCTTCCTGATATGCGGCCGCACCATCGAGCGAAGCCACATAATTGATTTGTGACAAATCTAAATTGAGGGACCTTAATTTGTAAGATCACAAGACGTGTCCAAGATACAAAAGAAACTATCGAAATACCTCTTGTTTTACGCTATTAAATAATGAAAGATTATGACCCGAATCTAACATGTTCATATGACTTGTCAATCAGTACTACAGTCTGATAGTATTTCTGTTCACTTGAAAGTGAGAGGTCTTAGGTTTGAATCTTGTTGATGATGAATTCGATATTAAATTAGGCTGCCCATTGTGTGATTTAACCGAACAACTCCTCCCTTTAGTGTAAAAGATATAGATGTACTAAAAAAAACAGGTTCATATGACTTAATAACAGGTCCGATTCAACCAATAGTCAGAGAAATAGGCCCAATTCGACCTAAGAAGAATAAAGAGGGCCCAAGATAAGAAAGAGAAACTATTGTCCGAATTCAATCGAGATTTGGTCTTCCTCCTAATTTTCTCTGTTGTTGGATTAGACCGTTGCGAATAATTGTGGTTGTAATGAAATTACTATGATGTTTAGGTTTCATTACATTTTGGTTTGATTTTGGAATTGCAACAGCATTCGGAATCATCGAGGCGAATTGCTCAACTTAGTGGTAGTCACTCTGAGGGAAGATTGGGACGATCCATGGAAAATGGCGATGGACACGGTGTTGACAAGCTCCGGCTCTCAAATGGTCATGTGGATGAAACTGACTCGATGAACGGTAACGATGTGGGGACTGCCGAGCCTTTGGTTAGCGGGGATAACAACGATGATGAACAAGGGATTGAAAGCCGAATGGTATCTACTGGTTCGGTGAATGAAACTGCACTGATTAACGGCGAGGCTTTTGGTACTGTGGAGAGAGTTGATTTAAATGCATTGCTGCATGAAATATCTGAACTCCGTTTGTGTAAGTTTATCTTATATTGAGAAGGCGGAGGGCGTCAGGTAGTCGATAGCCGGCACTCTTATCTTACGTCGAATCATTGGGATGCGATCATATCAACTCATATGCACCAAATCCCATCAGAACTCCGAAGTTAAGCGAGTCTGGACAAGAGTAGCACTAGGATGGGTGACCTTTTAAGAATTTCTCGTGTTTCTTTTTCACAGCTGACCCCACCTAATGGGAAAAGGCTTTGTTGTGTTGTGTTGTGCTGCATGAAATATCTGATTCGTTGAAGAACCCACATCAGCTTGGTGTGGCTCCACCAAATGAAGAGATGGCAGCTGTTGTGCCTGATTCACCACCCAATGGATTCATCTCCATTTCTAATGTAAATGGTCTGGAGAAGACTGCAGTTAAAAAATATCCCCCTCGAAGGATAGTATCAGCCGTTCGGGGCTTCCCTCCTCTTTTGTGGAAGAAATCCTACCCTGGAGGCGAGGAATCTTGGTCAAGAGAGGTCCGCTGTGGATGGTTAACCATCATCATCGAACACAGCAAAGATTAATGTGAAGCAAACAGGCGAGGATGTTCAAGATAAAGAGTTTCAAGAGTGAAAATATGGAGGGGATATTTCTATAGTAATTGGAGACAAGGTTCAACGAAAATGCAAGGGACATGCTGTACACAAGAAATGGAACGGCACGATGATGTAAATTCTGAGATGAACATCGTTTCAGTTGAACATTCGGAGGAGAAAGTGGGGAAGGAGATGGTGGTATACCATGCAAGGGGAAGTCCAAAGCGAGAAAGGTTTAGGTATATCTTAAAATTTAACAAACTTTTTTGAGCATCTCCAACCGATCTGCTACACCGTGGACTGTTTTGACAACAAGAAGAGGTGTTATATTTTTTTGGTTGAAGCGAGATGTCAAAGTGTTGGTGGGTTGGCGTCGCCTAAACTACCAAATTTGATGCTGTCATATGGAGGCATCATTTTGTTTTCTTACTTCACTGAATTCACTGTGTCAGTATTAAGTGCTAGCTACTTGCTTTTAGAAATAATAAAACCGTATTTTTATTTGGCATCTCGGTTGAAGCAAGATATTTACAAAATGTCAATTTACCGCATTATCGTCTAACATTTTATCTATGACATTTAAGTAAATATCTAAACCGGAATTCATAATAACCTTGAGATGGTTCTGGTACATATCAACCCCCAAATTTCAGTACTTGAGCACATGCATTTGATGACTGAGCTGTTTATTCGAAAATAACACTCTAGGATCCGAAATAACCCTCGAAGAAAGCCTGACAATAATCATTGACATTAAGCACTGATAGGCCTTCTAACCCCCTCTTTATGTGCTAATATGTGCTGCTAATGTTGGTGACTATTATCAAGACGACCTTGAGCTTGAACTTATGCTCTAATGAACTCCACAGGTTCAAGCATTGCAGGAGAACTATCAGGATCACCAACAATGGCAACCAAATACCTATCATCACCATTCAAATAAGCATTCAGAAACGCCACAACAATCCCACCCACAGTCTTCCTCATTAGCTCCCTTGGTCCTGTCCCATTTTTACACATGCACCCCGACACTGCCCCAACCACGCCCTGTGGATCGTCGTCCAACATGTCCATGTGACCGTAGTCCTTCACAACAAAATGTGCACATGGAGGCTTGCACTCATAGAAGAACTCCTTGTGGTTCACGCCATCTGGGGCACAAGGTTGTGACATGCAAGCGTTTTTACTTTCCGGTCCCAGGCCAGTGCCGATCACCGTGACTGGAATCGAGAGGTCGAAAGATTGAGGGGAATAGGTGAGGATATGAGGATATGTTCTGCAGTATCGATTTGCACCGGCCACAGGATCAATGCCTATTAGGACTGAAATTTTGAGGGACAGGGAAGTTTTGGCACGCCCAAGTGCTATTGCAAATGCTGTTTTCCCACCTCTGCTGTGGCCTGAAAGAGCAAATTTGGTGAAGTCTGCTACAACATTTTCTGGCAGCAGGGGTTGGAGGCCCTTTTGGCAACCAGTTTATGACTTTTGCTCCCGACTCTACTTCTTCAGGTCCACTTGGAGGCACAACCCCACATAACTAATCAAAATGAAAAAACCAAACTCACAATTAATTCTGTTGTCAATTGGCCAAAAGATTTATTTATTTATTTTCAAATATCAATTTCTGAAATGATTAATTTTTCAGTATGGTCAATATTCGATTGCTATGAGGTGGACATTGTATGACAATTATTTGATTTTAATCAATTTAACAATTCAGATTTGATTTATGATTATTTTAGTCAATTTCTAAATTAAAAGTTTGTTTGAAAGTTCATTTAGAATGGTGAAATATTTTGGGAAATTTTATTTGAACTCATGCAATCTCTTTCTACACTCAATTTATTCTTTACATCCATATTATTGTTTATTAAATAATTAATATCTCTTTAAACCCAAATTCATTACCTAAACTACCTTCTTAAACCCAATTCAAAATGTAAAGTTATCTTTACACCTATTTATAAAATAAAATCTTTAATTGAACTTTTTATTGAATTTTTTTTTTCAAAGAGGCTTTGCGCCCGCCCTCCCCCCCTCCTCCCCTCTCTCTAGCATTTCCTATGGCTACTCTTCTTTTTTTTTCTTTTTTTTTTCCTCCTACAAAACCAAGATATTTTCTTTCTTTACCAAACCAACACACATGCTCTCTCTCAACCAAACCAGTTACTTGGGTTGCTATCAACACCACCACAATAAATAAACCCCATCACCTTCTCTTACCAAACCAACTTTCCTCTTTGCAAATTTTTGTTCCTTCGAAAAAAGAACAACTCCACTGTTAATGTAAGTTGTCATTGTTTGTCTGATCAACTGTTTTCTCAAAAATTTGAAGCACTCCTAGTTCTGGAACTAATTATCTAGGAGTAAGCAATTCATATTTTCCTTTCTTTCTGATTAATTTGTTGGATTATAATCAACGAGTTAATTGATCGCTTAAATGGCTGAAGAAGTTAATTGTAAATTCTACTGAGAAGCTGCAACCATTAGAAGCTGCAAAATCAAGTGCTTATAGATGCAAGTTTAAGAAGAGCCATAAGACGAACCAAACCAGCATGACAACAAATTGACAGACAAGCATGTCAACAAATCGAGTCATACCTTAGTTGGAGAAATCAAAACTTCAAAATCACCATCCATCAACAAAAAAAACTTATTTTTCTCTATAAGAGCTATTAGAATTTTAGCTAGAACGAACGTAGAATAAACAAGGAGTGATGTACGGTTTAGTTATAGTGGGTGGGTTTATTGATAAATTTTAGTTTTATTTTTAATTCATCTTGTACTTGATGGTAATTATGCAATAGGGTAAAAATGACAATTAACATTTAAAATTTAAGTTGGGTGTAGAAATAGTTTACATGAGTTTAAATAAAATTTCCCAAATATTTTTTAGATAACGAAAAGGAGTTTAAATTAGGGGACTTTAAGAAAAACTCTGGTACTGTTCACTTTAACAAAAAATTACATTTTTACATTAAAAAGTCAATCCTAGTACTATTCACTTTACCCTTTATTTTGTCCTTATCGTTAAAACTCAAACTTTTCAAACTATTTTCATTAGTTTTCCTTTTAAATTAAGGGTAAATTATAATTTATACCTTCAAGTTTGGGTGTAATTGCAACCTCGTACATCTTTAAAACATTTCAATCTCATACTTTTATTATTATTTCATTTCAATTTCATACAACCGTTAGTCAATCCATTAAATTAACCATTAAGTAATGACGTGGCAAACTAAGATCCATATATTTTGATGACGTGGCAAATAAAAACAATTAAATATAAAAAGGGTAAATTACATTTTATCCCCTCAGATTTGGGGTCGATTTTAATTCCTTACAACATCTTTAAAACATTTCAATTCATACATTTACTATCATTTTATTTCAATTTCATGCATCCGTTAGAAAATCCGTTAAGTGATGACGTGGCAAATATGTGATCCACATTTGTGCTGACGTGGCTACCAAATATGTGCCACGTGGCAATTTTTTTTTAAAATTTTAATACATTTAAAGTATTATAATAATTTACCCTATTATATAAAAAAAAACCCATCTTCTTCCCCGAGCCCTTCCCCTTCCTTGCAACCCAAACACCCCATCCCACCCACCCCCGCCACCAAGCCTATTTCCCATCCCCAAAACCTAGCCCATTCCCCATCCCCAAAACCCCCAAAATTCCAACCCTTCCTCCCTTCTCTCTCCACGGCCGCCATCAGAATGCAAACCCGGATCGGAAAACCCGATCTGGCGCAAGCTCTTGTTTGAGCCATCGCTTACGTTGTTGGTCTCTCCGGAGAAGATGACGGTGTTTCTCGAACTGGATGACATCTTGGTGCGCGCAGAGGGCAATCCGCTGCCGGAGAAATTCGATTTCATATTGCGACCAATGATCGATGGAAGTTGGGGGCAAAGAGTGGGAGCAAATGAGAGAAGAAAGGCAAGAAATTTTAGGGGTTTTGGGAAAGTGAAAAGGCTTAGTGGTGGGGTGGGTATCGGGAAAGGGAAGGTGGGTGGGTTAATCACATTCAAGGGCAACAATAGAGCAGCAGAAACACACAAACCTTCGAACCCAAGACCACGACACACCCTCAAACCCAAGACCAAGAGGTGTGATGCAAAAGCACTTCACCATCAGGGTGGGAAAATGGTTGGTGGGAACGTGGGTGGTGAGGGAGCGTGGGTCGGGAGGATAGGATCTGGGTTTGCTTTGTTTTTGTTTTTGTTTTTAATAAATTTTCTTTAATTGATTTTTTTAATGTATAAAAAATTAATTAACACAAATTTGGCAGCTACGTCAGTTCTTAGTTGATCAATAGATGTAAAATGCAATGGAGATACTATATTAAAATAAAATAGTAGATAAGGTATGAAAGTAAACTTTTTTGAAGATGTTGTATGATGCTGCAATAGACTTCAAACCTGAGGTGATAAAATGTATTTTACTCATAAAAAAACTAATTTAAAAACAAAACAAAATTAAATCAATGGGGCGCACCCACCTTCTCCATTCTCTGGGTTCGACCTTCCTATACTTCGCCGGAATCAGAGAAGCGGCCGCGACTGCTCCCCTTTGAACCTGCTTGTTTCTCCAATCCAGTTCTTCCATGGCAGCAACCAAATCCCTTTTAGGTCCAAACCCCACAATCCCTAGCACCATGAAATTTCCATTTATCAACCAAATCCCATTTTCCTAACCAAATCCCAAACACCCAATTTCTCACTCACTCCTATAGAAACACTTGTCAGCAAAATCCCAGATGAAAATCTCATCTGCTTCCCAAATCCCACTTCCCTAATGCCAAAATCTGTAGAAAAATCAGGATGAACCCAACACGCAGAGCATCAAGATCTGCACTCCAATCTATTTCTGGGCGCATTTAGCAGCCCCCATCAACCCTCTTCCGATCTCTTCATTCTTCCCATGAACCGCTGGGTCCGCGCACTATTCAGCATTCTCCTTCTCATTGTGTTCGCCGCCACGCTGTGCTGCCGGAACACTGGCCGCCGTAGCTTTGAGCTCGAGAAGAACGTGCTCATCCAACCGCCAAAGCCGATGTTCAATGCCACTCTGTTCAGATTCGCCATCGATGATGCAGGCGAAGCTCGAGCCAAGAAGGAGATAGAGCAGCCCTTTGGTAGTTATGTTAGATTTAGTTTGACTTGTTAGGCCACCATTGATGAGCACAAGGATGGCCGGAGAAGAAGGTTGGTGAGGCCCAATTTGTTTTAATTTAATTTAGTTTTTAAATTATTTTTAATATTTTATTTGCCAACATCATTAAAATATGTGAGTTTATATTTACCACGTCATCATTTAAATGTCAATTTAATGTCCTGACTAATGGTTATACGAAATTGAAATGAAATAATATTAAAAGTATGAAATTGAAATGTTTTAAAGATGTTGTATGAAGTTGTAATTGCACTTAAAATTAGGAGTGTAAATTATAATTTACTCTGAAATTAAAGAACTTGGAAGTTCTTGGTGCTTTCTAAGGAAACATTTTAAGAAAACGAAAGTTCTTACGGGCATATATGGTTTCTAGAGAAGCATTTTCAAACACTCATAACCCATTCGGTGGAGTAGATTGGACCAAAAATCTCATGACGACAATTGTTGAATTAAAAAAAAAAATTATTCTGAAATTGTATTGGACGTTAATGTAGAATGGTAAGACAATATTACCTGAGGTGCTACAGCTATGAATCCATGTGAGGTTATGTGCTGGAGTAACTCCTTGTAGAAGTAGTTGCGGAGGTAGAAGCCGTGATGAAGCAAGATTACAGGGTAAGTGCCGGCTACCGTCGGTGTAACAATGAACAAGGGCTTTGGAGGTGCTGAAGAATCAAAGCAGGAAGACAGTGGTGTCTCCTCCGTGATGCATTCGAAGGGGCAATTTCCTTGATAAAAAAC
Source organism: Cotoneaster glaucophyllus (assembly GCA_036320875.1). Taxonomy (NCBI): domain Eukaryota; kingdom Viridiplantae; phylum Streptophyta; class Magnoliopsida; order Rosales; family Rosaceae; genus Cotoneaster; species Cotoneaster glaucophyllus. The sequence goes on along the minus strand of CM070061.1, from coordinate 29,354,745 downwards.
AGATGTAGTCGGTGCAGGCGGAGCAGCAGACTTATTTTTTTCCACAAGTGCCATGGGGCTCAATGCAAGTGAGTACTATGAAATGTGACCTTCGGTTCTTTTTAATGGTGAATCCAACGTTTGGCCGACAGCCAACTTGGGAGGATCAGTTTAGACTTGGCTGAAAAAATTGAAAGAAAAGATAAGTTTGATTAAATGAAAAGAAAAGGGCTTGAGTAACACATGGAAAATGAAGGATTATAGTACCACTCCTGTCGGCTTGAGTGAAAGGGTCCAAATCCATGTGGGGCTAATTAAGCCAAGGATTATAGTACTACTCCTGTCGCCTTGTGCGAGAGGCTGTGAGCTAGTTTCAACATATATTTTCCCATCATGTAAAACCCCATTTGGAATACAGGATTGGATTGCCCCATTGCGAGCTCTTGACCGTTGAGGTCGCTTGTCTCGCGCGGTGTTCACGTTAAAGAGGAATGCTTTGCCCCCAAAAAAAAAAAAAAAAAAAGGTAGTGTTGGATTAGATTGGATAAGACACTATTTTCAAAGTACTTTGAAGGAAAAAAATGAAAAAGTTGTGATCAATATGGAATGTATAAAGACATCATTCTCTTTTGCCTTCAATATGCTTTGAAATTAAAAGGGTTATCCATTTTAATCCAGACCCTCTATACCAAACGAGACATTTCATTGCTTTCTGCCATAGTATTAAAAATCGATATTATCGGCGAAATATCGCCGATAATATCGTTTTTGTGAGACAACGATTTTTTCGCACGGTAACAAGGGAATTTCGTCCAAATATCGGCGATAATATCGAAAATATCGGTAATATCGCGATATTAGCGATATTTTCGATATTATCGCCGGAGAGAGTCGAGTAATCGCCGGATCCGTCGTCATCGTCGGCAATCCACGGCGTTGGTGGATCTGAATCATCTTCTGAAAGCCTCGTGGGGTGTGTGTGTGTCTGTGCATGAGGGAGAAGAAGGATCGACTCGAGAGTCGAGACTCTCAGAGAGACTGAGGACTGAGGGATCGAGAGAGAGAGAGAGAGACTGAGGACTGAGGGAGAAGAAGGATCGGAGAAGGACTGTGCATGAGGGAGAAGAAGGATCGAGAGAGAGAGAGACTGAGGACTGACTCAGACTGAGGGATCGGAGAAGAAGGATGACTGAGCAGTGAGGAGTCGGTCGGAGAAGAAGGATCGAGTCGATTTCTCAGACTGAACTGAGTCTGAGATCTCTCAGACTGAGACTCATCGAGATCACTGAGGCTGGGTAGGCTCACTGAAGCTTGATTTTCATATCCGATCGACTCATCGAGAGAGAGAGAGAGAGAGTACAAAGTCTGAGATCTCTCAGACTGAGGAGGACAGAATGAGGGAAAGAGGAAGGCTCGAGAGACTCGTGTGCCGCGTGTGTGCCGCGTGTGTGCCGTGTGTGTGTGCCACGTGTGTGCTGCATGCATTGCGTGTGTGTGTGTGAGAGTGTAGCATTGCTTGTTTGGTCTGCTCTACTGGGTAGGTAGGTACTCATCATATTGAAGAAGGCATGTGAAAAAACAGTGTGTGTGTCTGAAAAAAGCATGTGAAAAAAGCAATGACAGCATGGAAAAAAACACAAGACAAAAACCCATGTGAAAAAAGCAATGACATGACTAAAAGATCTGAAAAAAAACAGTGTGTGTGTGTGTTTATGTGTGAGAAAAGTAATGACAAGACTCAAAACCGTGTGTGTGGAATGGTTTCGTACTCAAAAATTCAAAACCGCATGCTGTGTTAAACTTATCCCAGAAGTGAAGTATCAGATCATTCATCACACAACTTTCGATAATTGATAAACCTCTATTACACATTTCTGTTTCTTCTTCTTCCCTTAGCCCTTTCAGAGGCTTTCCAGAACCCTTTCTCTTTCATTTATTCACAGACGGCAAGCTGCAGAGGATCATCGAGGTTTTGCTGCTGCTACGTACGACATCGAAAGTTCCAGCTTTGTTACATTTGTGTAATTATTATTTTAAGGTAAGTTTACAAACTTACATTTATATAGCATATTAATAATAATAATAATAATAATAATTAGAGTAGTCAATATAAAAACCCAACCCCTGCGTGTTATTATTTATAAGAGGCCAGTTGTTATTTTGTTGAAGTAAATTAAAAGATGGGGGGTTCAGAGATAATCAATGTTGAAGTAATTCACAAGGAAATAATTAAACCATCATCTCCAACTCCTCATCACCTTAGATATTTCTCCTAGATAATTTTTAATTTTAATATGTTTAATGTTATTTATTATTTTATTATCAAATTGGATTATTATTCATTAATATTAGGTTTTATTATTCCATATTTAAGGTAAGTTTACAAACTTAGATTTATATTATTGTAATTTAAGGTAAGTAATTAAGTAATGTTGTATAATTATTCCCTAGGATAATTTTAATATGTTTAATGTTATTTATTATTTTATTATCAAATGGATTATTATTCATTAATATTAGGTTTTATTATTCCATATTTAAGGTAAGTTTACAAACTTAGATTTATATTATTGTAATTTATACAACAACAAAAAAATTTGTGTGGACCCGTGCATGTGATCTAAGAACCAAATAATATGTTAATTTTTTGAAGTAATTAAGTAATGTTGTATAATTATTCCCTAGGATAATTTTAATATGTTTAATGTTATTTATTATTTTATTATCAAATTGGATTATTATTTTATGGTCAAAAAATAATTGCCTAATTTCCATGCAAAATAAATACAGGTACGTTTAAGATGTTTAGACGTGATCCAGCTTGGGAACATGGAGAGCCAATAGACGGAAACAAAAATGGCACAATTTGCAAATATTGTGGTCATGTAATGAAGAGTGGCGGAGTGACACGACTTAAGCACCATCTTAGTGGATTAGATCCAGGAAATAATGTCCAACGATGCGATAGTGTCCCCCCAGAAGTGAAGGCATTCATCACCACATTATTAAAAAATAAAAAACAGCAGAAGGAAAAGAAAGCATATGGAATGGAAAATATTCGAGCTGGGCTACGAGGACAAGTCATTGGCCAAGCTGTTGACAGTGATGATGATGACGATGAGGATGAATGTGATGATGACATGGGACTTGAAGAACGACGCATTTTCAAACAAGCATTACGTGCCTCCAAACAGTCAGCATGGGAAAGAGAACACCTTCATAAAATTCCTAATAGAGGACAAGGTTCCGGGACAAGTGGTGGTGCACAAATGAGACGGGGATCAAGTCTTAGAGAATCACAACCAACGCCACCAATAGCCCCAAGTTTATATAACTCATCCAAAGCACGTCAAAAGAGTGTTTGGAGTTATTTCAAGGGAGGTAATGTGAAGGAGGGAATGGGGCGGCTAATTAGCAAGTTCTTTATCTATGAAAATGTCCCTGCTGAGAAGGCATCATCACATCATTTCAAAAATATGGTATTGGGATGTCAACAGGCCGGTGTTGGAGTACAACCTCCCACTCCCTATGAGGTAAGAAACAAATATTTGGAAATGGAGCATAAAGACATTGGCGAGTATGTTAACAAGTTGAGGTCAATGTGGGAAACTAATGGTTGCACAATCATGTGTGACGGATGGACTGGCCCGACCAGATTGTCTATCATAAACTTCATGGTATACTCCAAGGGAAAGACAGTTTTTTTGAAGTCTGTTGATGCTTCAGACCATATAAAGAACTACAAGTATATTTACAAATTATTGAGGGATGTAATCATGGAGGTGGGAGAGCATAATGTTGTCCAAGTCGTGACCGACAACGGTTCTGCATTTGTCAAAGCTGGCAAAAAGTTAATGAAGCATCATAATGTGTTTTGGACATCATGTGCAGCACATTGTATTGATCTCATGTTTGAGGCAATGGGGAAGAGAGAGAATATTGCCAATGTTGTAAAAAGAGCTAGAACGATCACAAATTATATTTACAATCACGGTTGGTTGTTGGCAAAGATGCGTGAATTTTGCAGAGGAGAAATTATTCGTCCAGCTACCACTCGATTCGCCACCAACTATATTGCATTAGACAGCCTACTTAAGAAGAAAGCAGGGCTGAAGCAATTATTCACTAGTGAAGATTGGGCCAACCACAATTTCAGCCGCTCAAATACAGGTCGTATGGTGGAAAGTATAGTGCTTGATCATGCTTTTTGGACTCAAGTAGAACATGTGTGCCAAGTGTTTGAGCCTCTTTACAAAGTTTTACGGATCGTTGACACAGAAGTGTATCCTACTATGGGGGCAATATATGAGTTGATGCGTGTAGTGAGGGACGAATTGGAAAGAAAACATGGTGCAAGGTGGGTCATAAAGATAATTGAGGACCGATGGTATAAAACATTATACCACGATTTGCATGCAGCAGGTATAAATTATGTCATAATTTGCAATTCATTTCTTTAGTTGCATAAGTATTATTTCTCTTATTAGCGTATGTGTTTCTTTGAACAGCATATTATTTGAATCCTCGATACCAATACAGACCCGGTGTTGGAGATGATGGTACCCTTATACGTGCTGTACATAATGTATACTCTAAATTGGACCCTGCATCACCAGAAGTTGGCCAATTTGGAAATGAGGTACACAATTACTTAAATTATAATAATTACATTGTTGGATTAAACTAACACGATTTATTGAATTCAGCTAACATGGTTTAAAGATGCAAGAAGAACTTTTGGAGAACCAACATCGATTGCTGCTCGAACAAAAATGTCTCCTAGTAAGTGTAAACATATTTCACTATCAGTTTATAATAGAATTTGTTGGAGTTATTAGGCTTATCAACATTGTTTTTCATTATAGCTGAATGGTGGATCATGTATGGGACTGATGCACCAACTGTGAGAAAGCTAGCAATCAAAGTATTATCACAAACAGCTTCCTCATCTGCTTGTGAAAGAAATTGGAGCACATTTGCACTCATACACACAAAGCAAAGAAATAGGTTGGCTCATAGTAGGTTGGAAAAATTAGTTTATTGCTACTACAACATGAAGCTTCAAATTCGAGATAAGGAAGCAGAAATAGATCATGTCGACCGTGGTGACCCACTAGATGTGTTTGATATTGTTGCTGAAGATGATGATACAGAGGGTAATCAACTTTATCAGTGGATTAGACCTCTTCATTTAGATGATGATGAAGGCAACCCAGCTCCGAGAGTTGCTGAAGAAGCACGTAATGAAGGGATAAATGTAGAAAGAGTATTAGAGGAGGAGGTGGGATCTAGCAGCGCTGACTCTTTCGAAGAACTTTTGTCCCCAAGACCAAGAAACACTGGAATTCCACCTTCTTCCAATCCTACACAACCACAACATCGTGATGATACTAATGATAGCTCTAGTACAAGATCAGGAGACTCACCTACCAGAGGTGGGAATGATGAAGGAGGTAGTGGAGCTGGAGGTAGTGGTGGATATGGAAACTATTATGGACCACCTCCCGGATTTATGAGCCCCTTCACTGGTGAGCCAAACTTCACGCATGCAACACAGGATGAGGACCATGGCAGTAGGCGGGCAGGACCAGGAATTGGTGCCACAGGGAAGGACTATACTCGTAGAGAAAGAGGCAAGGGGACTTTGTCAAGTGAAGAAGGAAGTAGTAACTATGGTTATACTCCTAACCAACCATTTCCCTACCCTTCATATCCCATTCATGTTGGGATGGAATCGAGCGACTCATGGAAAGAATCCGACACTCAATCTTCAAATGATTTTGGTTATGGACAACGTCAACCAATCTCGGATCCATATGGGTGGCATGTTAACAATTACATGGAAAACTATTTTGGGGATTTATCATTTGATAACTACTCTTCACAATACACTCACTCTACACGTAGAGATGATGAAGATAGTGAAAATTTTGAACCTCATAGGAACTCTATGTGGTACTAAGTCACTCATGTATCTTACCATGTAATGTATAAAGTGTAAAATATTGCACTAATTCATTATATATAAATGATTTTGGTGTGTTTAAACTTCTTTCATTAATTACTATATATTTTCTACACTCACAATGTTTGCCAGCTCGCTATATAATCAACTTGATAATGTTAAATCCATCATGCAATGCATTTCCTTCCAATTTTTTGTGATAAACTAATAGATAATTGACTAAATAAACATCCTGCAAAGTTTCAATAAAAATTTCCAAGTTTTTCTTACAATTTCCGTGGTTTCCATGGAAATTTTATCGATATCGATATTATCCCGATATTTCCATCGATATTTCCGTGTTTTCGGACTACCGATATTTCCGATATTACCGATATTTAATACCTTGCTTTCTGCAAGTATATTGACAACTATATATATATATATATATATATATATATATTTTTTTTTTTTTTTTTTTCCCCAAATAAGCTTTTTACATATGGTGATTAATCGTGGCGATGGTCAACTACCACATAGCACCAGGCCTAGGCGGTGCTACGCTGAAATTTTTAACATACTGAATAGGAATAACCTAGATGGGGGCAAAAATACCAACAAAATTTAACTTATTGTATAAACAACTTAAGACAAAAGGGATTGCAGAGGCAATATGATCTTGTTATACCATATATACAAGAGCGACAAAGAATTGCTAGATTTGCACAAACTTAACTTGTATAAAGGGTTATCCATTCTAATCCAACCCTCTATACCAAACGGGACATTTCAGTGCCTTTTGCAAGTATATTGACAACTATATATATATATATATATTTTTTTTTTTTTTCTTTCTTTTCCCATATAAGTTTTTTTACATATGTTGATTAATCGTGGCGGTGGCCAACTACCACCTAGAGCCGGGCCTAGACGGTGCTATGTTGGAATTTTTAAAACACTAAATAGGAATAACCTAGATGGGGGCAAAAATACCTACAAAATTTAACTTATTGTATAAACAACTTAGACAAAAGGGATTGCAGAGGTGAAATATGATTTTGTTATACCATTCCCATATATACAAGAGCGACGAAGAATTGTTAGATTTGCACAAACTTAACTTGTATAAGACTGAAATCACAGTGCAAAAGTATTTTAACGAGGTAAGCCCCTCCACTGGGGAAACAAATACAAAGGGCATTGACACAAACTCAATTTACTAGATTTGCACGCTAGTAGACTATAGAAGACTTGCTTTCCGTCTCCTCTGGACGTGTAGTGAGTCAATATTATATTATATATTTACTCTATTTTATGTATATATTTATTGGTTAATTTTGGTAAAGTTTTGATACTTGGTTTATATTTTAATGTAGGACATGCAATTTCCTCTTGAGCAAAAAGTAATCAAATAGATGAATTTTTGAGTGGTTCCAATTGGAGGATGTTCGTGTGTCTCTCAAATTATTCGTGTCAAAGTTTCATATTTTTCTACCGAGCAGATATTTTATGGTGATGAAATAAAAATACAGCGTAGTGCTATCAAAGTGACGTTTTGAGCTTATCTGGACTTTTTGGTGTTCAAGATGGTCTTTTAGGCGATGGGCTCTTTTGAAAATATGTCCAGGACATCCCAAGCTTTAAAAAGAGTCATTTTGGGTCTGATTTTGGAAATATGGTCTTTATTGATACATGTTTCACATATTCTCAGTGACATGGGTAACATCTTTTGCTTTTGCTTTCTTTGTTGCTTGCAGGTGAAACTTTCTGTTTCTTGTCAAGCAGTGGGCGATCACAGCCTATAGAAAACATTGTGTTCGGTTGTGCTTATGACACAAAGAACATTACATTCGGTAGGCTGGAAGACTTCAAGGTCGCCGGAATACTGGGTTTGGCAAATGCACCTATCTTATCGATGGAGCATTCTTGTTCTGCCTGACACGCCCCAGAGACATTCAAACATGTCTAAAATTTGACGCAAAGTTATAAGAAAGAAAAAATGGTTGTCATTAATTGAAGTCATAATTGGGAGAGAAAAGAAAATACCACATATCTGAAAGGTTAAATCCACATGTGATAAGACAAATTTACTCTGCTAAGATAATTTTTCACGTTCCACACTACATCAAGTTGTGACATTTTTCATGGACTTTGCGTGAATTTTATATCGATACTAATAAAGTTTGTGAGACTTTCATTGTATATTTTAGCGGGTTTTAGTAGACTTTCTATGGGTTGATTAAGCGCGCTATCAATTTCAATCCAAATCAAACCTGATCGTTTTATTAGATACGATTAATAGATCTCTCAATTAATTGTATGACAGCTAGTAGGATTAAATCAATATCATTATATTCATTACAAAAAACAATCAACTACAAGTGGTAGGAGATGAATATATTTTTTTCAATGACCAAGAGACTTGGAAAAGTCATGTTAAGCACAAGAAACGAATAAAAGTTATAAGCGGAATGCTAGGGAATTCAAAATTTTAAAATAAATTTGCAAATCAAAAGATGTGTTATCAATAACAAATAACCACGTTAATAGCAATTAAATAATAAACTAATCATCAACAATTATATAATTTGATTCGTAAATTTGGGCTTTCTCGCATTATTCAAAGTTATAAGCACTGTTCTAAAAATCTCCGCCTAGCGCCGCCTAGGCCCCGCCTAGGCGCTAGGCGGTTGGCCACCGCCCCGATTAATGCCTAGGCGTTTGAAAATTAAGAAAGGGCGCCTAGACCTGCTGAGGCACCCGCCTAGCCCGCCCAGACCCGCCTAGGTTGCAACTCACTTAGACAGAAAATAGATAACTTTCATTTTGCATTTTATTTTTTCCAATAAATTGTAAGTGACTTGTTGAATACTGAAATGAATACACATTATATGCATGTTTTCCATGTTTTCATTACGTTCCAATACCTCTTAATATATATGTTATTCTATTTTGTAGTTTATAATGAAATTATATATATTTTAAGTATAAATGGACACTTATTTACACAAAATATAATAGATTTACTTAAATCCGCCTAGTCCGCCTAGGCGCCCGCCTAGCCGCCTAGGCGCTATGCCCCAGCTCGCCCCCGACTAGCGCCTAGCGTCTTTTAGAACCTTGGTTATAAGGAGAAAAAGTGGTTGTCGCACAAGAAACAAAGAAAAGTTACAAGGAAGAAAAAGTGGTTGTCATTAATTGAAGTCATAATTGGGAGAGAAAAGAAAACACCACATATCTGAAAAGTGGTTGTCATTAAATGAAGTCATAATTGGGAGAGAAAAGAAAATGGGTATGGATTATTTGCCCTCCTAGTTGCCATATTCTTCCATCCTCTCCTGTGTTGTGCGGTCACGGTTAAGTCACGTCAATATTTTATATTAATTTTTTTATAGAGATAATAAGACAAAAAATAATAAAAATATAAAATATTGATGTGGCTTAACCGTGACCGCACAACACATGAGGGGATGGAAAGGGATGGCAACTAGGAGGGCAGACAATCTTTGGACAACAGATATCTGAAAAGTTAAATCCACATGTGTTAAGACAATTTTACTCCGCTAAGATAGTTTTTCACGTAGGGTTGGATTCTCTACCATCTTAATCTCTCTACCTTTCCATCATATCCTATTTAAACGGTTACGATTAAGCCACGTCAATATTTTATATTGATTTTTTATATAAAGATAATAAGACAAAAAATAATGTGTGAGAGGAGGGGATGGAAGGAGATGAGAATAGGAGGGTAGAGAATCCTACTCCTTTTCACGTTCCACTCTACATCAAGTTGTGACATTTTTCATGAACTAATTTGCGTGAATTTTATATCGATCCTAATAAAGGTTGTGAGACTTTCATTGTATATTTTAGCGGGTTTTAGTAGACTTTCTATGGATTCATTAAGCGCGCTATCAATTTCAATCCAAATCAAACCTGATCGTTTTATTAGATACGATTAATTGATCTCTTAATTAATTGTATGACAGTTAGTAGGATTAAGTCCATATCATTATATTCATTACAAAAAAAACAATCAACTACAAGAGGTAGGAGATGAATACATTTTTTTCAATGACCAATATCTTGACTTGGAAAAGTCATGTTAAGCACAAGAAACGAATAAAAGTTATAAGGGTAATGCTAGGGAATCCAAAATTTTAAATCAAATTTGCAAACCATGTAATAACCCGTCTCTAATTTTATAATTTTATAAATTTTAAAAGAAGAAATTGACGAAAATGACCTTAGAGGCGAGGGTGTTGACTTTTGTTGATCAACATATAATGAGATGTACGAAACATTCTTTTAGCATACCCTTGTAGAACTCATCGCTATGAACACGTGGGCGCAAACGTAATCGAATTTGGAGTTACGATGAAGATTTTAAGGAACAACAAAGCAGAAGGACATTTTAGTAAATTTACTATTCTAGATATTCAATTTTATTATTTTATTATTTTCTTATGGGATATCTGTGCGCTTGGAAGTTGGAACCCACCCACGTGGGTCACCTATCCCCTTGTTTTTCGCCCCTCCAGGTTCTTGTAGTTGAGCTTTCGTATCGACGAGGATTCTTGACAAATCTTGGTTCAGGAGATTACCTACGATGATATAATTCTCAATCCACTCTAGTGTACTTTACTTATGCTCTAACATCACGTGTGGAATGAGTTCATTCCTACTCACTAGTGCACTCTTATATTTAGGCACCTTTAGGTTTAAATTTACTCACTTTTCCACATCACTACACTTTATGGATTCGTCATCCTCCTGGTGACGGATAACACAACTAGATTCAGAGTTCAGGTGGGCATTCCAGGTCGGTGTGTGTCAGTTTGGTATCAGAGCATAAGTTTGGGCAGTATTGCGTTCATCACACACGTGATGTAAGCATTCTCAGTTCTTGAGCCTAATTTTCGAATCTTGCCATCTCATCGAGCACGAAAAATATGTTAGTTTTTTCTAAGTTTTGAGTGACGTAGACGACTTATCGACATTCTAGAACATCATTGGTGTGGCTCCACCAAATGAAGAGATGGCTGCTGTTGTGCCTGATTCACCACCCAACGGATCCATCTCCATTTCTAATGTAAATGGTCTGGAGAAGACTGCAGTTAAAAAATATCCCCCTCGAAGAATAGTATCAGCCGTTCGGGGCTTCCCTCCTCTTTTGTGGAAGAAATCCTGCCCTGGAGGCGAGGAATCTTGGTCAAGAGAGGTCCGCTGTGGATGGCGAACCATCATCATCGAACACAGCAAAGATTAATGTGAAGCAAACAGGCGAGGATGTTCCAGATAAAGAGTTTCACAAGAGTGAAAATATGGAGGGGATATTTCTATAGTAATTGGGGACAAGGTTCAACGAAAATGCAAGGGACATGCTGTACACAAGAAATGGAACGGCACGATGATGTAAATTTTGAGATGAACATGGTTTCAGTTGAACATTCGGAGGAGAAAGTGGGGAAGGAGATGGTGGTATACCATGCAAAGGGAAGTCCAAAGCGAGAAAGGTTTAGGTATATCTTAAAATTTAGCAAACTTTTTTGAGCATCTCCAACCGATCTGCTACACCGTGGACTGTTTTGACAACAAGAAGAGGTGTTATTTTTTTTTGGTTGAAGCGAGATGTCAAAGTGTTGGTGGGTTGGCGTCGCCTAAACTACCAAATTTGATGCTGTCATATTGAGGCATCATTTTGTTTTCATCCTTCACTGTATTCACTGTGTCAGTATTAAGTGCTAGCTACTTGTTTTTAGCAACAATAAAACAGTATTTTTATTTGGCATCTCGATTGGAGCAAGATATTTACAAAATGTCAATTTACCGCATCATCGTCTGACATTTTATCTATGACATTTAAGTAAATATCTAAACCCGAATTCATAATAACCTTGAGATGGTTCTGGTACATATCAACCCGCAAATTTGAGAACTAGAGCACATGCATTTGATGACTGAGCTGTTTATTCGAAAATAACCCTCTAGGATCCGAAATAACCCTCGAAGAAAGCCTGACAATAATCATTGACATTAACCACTGATAGGCCTTCTAACCCCCTCTTTATGTGCTAATATGTGCTGCTAATGTCGGTGACTATTATCAAGACGACCTTGAGCTTGAACTTATGCTCTAATGAACTCCACAGGTTCAAGCGGTGCAGGAGAACTATCAGGATCACCAACAATGGCAACCAAATACCTATCATCACCATTCAAATAAGCATTCAGAAACGCCACAACAATCCCACCCACAGTCTTCCTCATTAGCTCCCTCGGTCCTGTCCCGTTTTTACACATGCACCCCGACACTGCCCCAACCACGCCCTGTGGATCGTCGTCCAACATGTCCATGTGACCATAGTCCTTCACAACAAAATGTGCACATGGAGGCTTGCACTCATAGAAGAACTCCTTGTGGTTCACGCCATCTGGGGCACAAGGTTGTGACATGCAAGCGTTTTTACTTTCCGGTCCCAGGCCAGTGCCGATCACCGTGACTGGAATCGAGAGGTCGAAAGATTGAGGGGAATAGGTGAGGATATGAGGATATGTTCTGCAGTATCGATTTGCACCGGCCACAGGATCAATGCCTATTAGGACTGAAATTTTGAGGGACAGGGAAGTTTTGGCACGCCCAAGTGCTATTGCAAATGCTGTTTTCCCACCTCTGCTGTGGCCTGAAAGAGCAAATTTGGTGAAGTCTGCTACAACATTTTCTGGCAGCAGGGGTTGGAGGCCTTTTGGCAACCAGTTTATGACTTTTGCTCCCGACTCTACTTCTTCAGGTCCACTTGGAGGCACAACCCCACATAACTAATCAAAATGAAAAAACCAAACTCACAATTAATTCTGTTGTCAATTGGCCAAAAGATTTATTTATTTATTTTCAAATATCAATTTCTGAAATGATTAAATTTTCAGTATGGTCAATATTCGATTGCTATGAGGTGGACATTGTAAGACAATTATTTGATGGCTTATTATATTAGAACCCCACAAATTGTTGAATAAACCCCACATACTTAATACACCCCACATTTGCTTTTTCAATGAAAAATTATCTTAATACACCCCACATACTTCCCCATAATACCCTCACACCTCACATTCTCAATACACACCTTGCATTTCTACATGCACCCCATATTTTCTATAAACCCCATCAAATCTTATAAAGCTTTTAATTTGGACAAAAAATGTTGACTGTAATTTTGACAAAAAATGCCGCCTAGGATTTAAAGCATATGTGGGTTGTTTTCAACTCCACCATTAAAACTCATATGGTAATTTTAGGTGTTTAATTCTTCATGTAGTCCCTGTGATCCCTAAAAGATGAATACGAACATAGAAGCTTGAACAACGCAGCAAAAGCAAGATTAAATAATTATTGATGTCATCAAAATCACTTAAACAATAAAAAATATGAAGTCTTACATCATGTGAAGCTTCAGAAACATCGATTTCGTGTTTCATTCGTCAAAAATAATTTTTCTCAATCAACATGTATTTCATTGGTTAGAGTTTTGTTCAACAATGGAGGGTTGGAGGGTTGGAGGGATTTTGATACTTGTAGAAGATAAATAATACGTTAAAAGTGATTTGTGGTGTATTTAAATTTTTTTTAAAACCTAATAAGGTCAAAATTGCCATTGCATAGTAGGATAAATAAATCATTTAATATTAAATTTTAATGTGGGGTGCATTCAACATTTTGTGGGGTGCTAATATAAAAAGCCTTATTTGATTTTAATCGATTTAACAATTCAGATTTTATTTATGATTATTTTAGTCAATTTCTAAATTAAAAGTTTGTTTGAAAGTTCATTTAGAATGGTGAAAGTATTTTGGGAAAATTTATTTTGGGAAATTTTATTTGAACTCATGCAACCTTTTTTTACACCCAACTTATTCTCTACACTCATATTATTTTTTATTAAAGAATTAATATCTCTTTAAACCCAAATTTATTACTTAAACCACATTCTTAAACCCAATTTAAAATGTAAATTTGTCTTTACACCCATTTATAAAATAAAATCTCTAATTGAATTTTTTTTTTCAAAGAGGCTTTGCACCCTCGCCCCTCCCCCCTTCTCTCTAGCATTTCCTATGGCTACTTTTTTTCTGCTACAAAACCAAGATATTTGTTCTCTTTACCAAACCAAGACACATGCTCTCTCTCAACCAAACCAGTTACTTGGGTTGCTATCAACACCACGACAATAAATAAACCCCATCACCTTCTCTTATCAAACCAATTTTCCTCTCTGCAAATTTTTGTTCTTTTGAAAAAAGAATAACTCCACTGTTAATGTAAGTTGTCATTGTTTGTCTGATCAACTGTTTTCTCAAAAATTTGAAGCACTGCTAGTTCTAGAACTAATTATCTGGGATTAAGCAATTCATCTTTTCCTTACTTTCTGATTAATTTGTTTCTACAATTTGTTGGATTATAATCAATGAGTTAATTGATCGTTTAAATGGCTGAAGAAGTTAATTGTAAATTCTAATGAGAAATTGCAAAACCAAGTGCTTATAGATGCAAACTAGCACAACAACAAATTGACAGACAAGCACAACAATAAATTGACAAACAAGCATGGCAACAAATCGAGTCATACCTTAGTTGGAGAAATCAAAACTTCAAAATCACCATCCATCGATAAAAAAACTTATTTTTCTCTATAAGAGCTATTAGGATTTTAGCCAGAACGAACGTAGAATAAACAAGGAGTGATGCACGGTTTAATTATAGTGGGTGGGTTTATTGATAAATTTTAGTTTTATTTTTAATTCATCTTGTACTTGATGGTAATTATGCAATAGGGTAAAAATGACAATTAACATTTAAAATTTAAGTTGGGTGTAGAAAGAGGTTACATGAGTTTAAATAAAATTTCCCAAATATTTTTTAGATAACGAAAAAGAGTTTAAATTAGGGAACTTTAACGAAAAGTTTTGGTACTGTTCACTTTAACGAAAAATTACATTTTTACACTAAAAAGTCAATCCTGGTACTATTCACTTTACCCTTTATTTTGTCCTTATCGTTAAAACTCAAAGTTTTCAAACTATTTTCATTAGTTTTCCTTTTAAATTAAGGGTAAATTATAATTTGCACCTTCAAGTTTGGGTGTAATTGCAACCTCGTACAATATCTTTAAAATATTTCAATCTCATACTTTTATTATTATTTCATTTTAATTTCGTACAACCGTTAGTTAATCCATTAAATTAACCATTAAGTAATGACGTGGCAAACATAAGATCCATATATTTTGTTGACGTGGCAAATAAACACAATTAAATATAAAAAAGGGTAAATTACATTTTATCCCCTCAGATTTGGGGTTGATTTCAATTCTTTACAACATCTTTAAAACATTTCAATTCATACATTTACTATCATTTTATTTCAATTTCATACATCCGTTAGAAAATCCGTTAAGTGATGACGTGGCAAATATGTGATCCACATTTGTGCTGACGTGGTTACCAAATTTGTGCCACGTGGCAATTTTTTTTGAAATTTTAATACATTTAAAATATTATAATAATTTACCCTATTATAAAAAAAAATTTAAAAACAAAAATAAAAAACCATCTTCTTCCCCGAGCCCTTCCCTTTCCTTGCAACCCAAACACCCCATCCCACCCACCCCTGCCACCTATTTCCCATCCCCAAAACCTAGCCCATTCCCCATCCCCAAAACCCCCAAAATTCCAACCCTTCCTCCTTTCTCTCTCCATGGCCGCCGTAAGAATGCAAACCCGGATCGGAAAACCCGATCTGGCGCAAGCTCTTGTTCGAGCCATCGCTTACACTGCTGGTCTCTCCGAAGAAGATGACGGTGTTTCTCGAACATGATGACACCTTGGTGCACGCACAGGGCGATCGACTGCCGGAGAAATTCGATTTCATATTGCGGCCAATGATCGACGGAAGTTAGGGGGCAAAGAGTGGGTGCAAAGGAGAGAAGAAAGGCAAGGAATTTTAGGGGTTTTGGGAAGGTGAAAAGGCTTAGTGATGGGGTGGGTATCGGGAAAGGGAAGGTGGGTGGGTTAATCACATTCAAAGGCAACAGTAGAGCAGCAGAAGCACACAAACCTTCGAACCCAAGACCAAGACACCCTCAAACCCAAGACCAAGAGGTGTGATGCAGAAGCACTTCACCATCAGGGTGGGAAGAGGGTTGGTGGGAACATGGGTGGTGAGGGAGCGTGGGTCGGGGGATAGGATATGGGTTTGTTTTGTTTTTGTTTTTATTTATTTTTTAAATAAATTTTCCCTAAATAAATTTTCTTTAATTGATTTTTTTAAATGTATAAAAAATTAATTTTTTTTTGCCACGTGGCATAAATTTGGTTGCCACGTCAGCTCTTAACTGATCAATAAATGTAAAATGCAACGGAGGTACTATATTAAAATAAAATAGTAGGCGAGGTATGAAATTGAATTTTTTTGAAGATGTTGTATGATGCTGCAATAGACTTTAAACCTTTTACCCATAAAAAAAACTAATTTAAAAACAAAACAAAATTAAATCAAGGGGCGCACCCACCTTCTTCATTCTCTGGGTTTATCGCAGAGTCCGACCTTCCTATACTTCGCCGGAATCAGGGAAGCGGCCGCGACTGGTCCCCTTTGAATCGGCAATCATTCGAGGCGTTCCACTGCATTCATCCCCCACACCACTACATTCATCTCCCACAACTCCCCGAAAAAAAAAAAAAAAAAAAAAACCAAATCACGTTTCAAAGTCTCAAGCTTTTCACTTCAATGGGGTTTGTCACCTGCTTGTTTCTCCAATCCAGTTCTTCCATGGCAGCAACTCCAAATCCCTTTTAGGTCCAAACCCCACAATCCCTAGCACCATGAAATTTCCATTTATCAACCAAATCCCATTTTCCTAACCAAATCCCAAACACCCAATTTCTCACTCTCACTTTTATTGAAACACTTGTCAGCAAAATCCCAGATGAAAATCTCATCTGCTTCCCAAATCCCACTTCCCTAATGCCAAAATCTGTAGAAAATCAGGATGAACCCAACACGCAGAGCATCAAGATCTGCACTCCAATCTATTTCTGGGCGCATTTAGCAGCCCTCATCAACCCTCTTCCGATCTCTTCATTCTTCCCATGAACCGCTGGGTCCGCTCACTATTCAGCATTCTCCTTCTCATTGTATTCGCCGCCACGCTGAGCTGCCGGAACACTGGCCGCCGTAGCTTTGAGCTCTAGAAGAACGTGCTCATCCAACCGCCAAAGCCGATGTTCAATGCCACTCTGTTCAGATTCGCCATCGCTGATGCAGGCGAAGATCGAGCCAAGAAGGAGATAGAGCAGCCCTTTGGTAGTTATGTTAGATTTAGTTTGACTTGTTAGGCCACCATTGATGAGCACAAGGATGGCCGGAGAAGAAGGTTGGTGAGGCCCAATTTGTTTTAAGGGCAAAAGACTGTTTACTACCCTTATGTTTCGTGGTTTTCAACATTTAGTACATCAAGTTTTTTTCGTCCCAAAGTCATACCTAAAGTGTTAATTTTGGGACAATTTCATATATCCGTTAGTCAAACTGTTAAGTCTTGATGACGTGACGCCTATGTGGACAATGACTGGGCGTCACGTGTCATAAAAATATTAAAATAATTAAAAATATTTAAAAAGTATTAAAATATTTTTAAAAAATATTTATATATAAAAAAAAAACTCATCCCTTCTCCTCCCTGCACCCAACCCAGAAGAAGAAGAAGAAGAAGAAGAAGAAGAAAAAAAAACGGGTCGGGTCGGCGAGGAAGGAAGAAGAGGAAGAGGAAGGAAGAAGAGGAAGAGAAAAAAAAAAAAAACCAGTCCTGCCGACCCAGAAGAAGAAACCAGTCCCGAAGAGGAAGAAGAAGAAGAAGAATAAGAGGAGGAAGAAGAGGAAGAAAAAAAAAAGGATCGGCGAGGTAGGAAGAAGAGGAAGAGGAAGGAAGAAGAAGAGGAAGAAAAAAAAAGCTGGAGAGGGTGCGGGTTGCAAGGAAAGGAAGAAGAAGAAGAAAAGAAGAAAAAAAAAAAAAAAAAAATCTGGAGAGTGCGGGTTGCAGGAAGAAAAAAAAAATCTGGAGGGTGCAGGTTGCAGGAAGAAGAAGAAGAAGAAGAGAGGAAGAAGAAGAAGAAGAAAAAAAAAAAAAAGGAAGCCTGGAGGGTGCGGGTTGCACGAAGAAGAAGAAGAACACAAAAAAAAAAAAAAAAAAAAAAAAAGCTGGTTTTTTTTTTAAAAATAAATATTTAATATTTTTAATGACACGTGGCGCCCAGTCATTATCCACATGGGCGCCACGTCATCACTTAACGGCAGACTTAACAGTTTGATTAACGGATGTATGAGACTGTCGCAAAATTAACACTTTAGGTATGATTCTGGGACGAAAAAAACTTGATGTACTAAATGTTGAAAACCACGAAACATGAGGGTAGTAAACAATCTTTTGCCCTTGTTTTAATTTAGTTTTGTTTTTAAATTATTTTTAATATTTTATTTGCCACATCTTTAAAATATATGAGTTTATATTTGCCACGTCATCATTTAAATGTCAATTTAACGGTCTTGACTAATGGTTGTACGAAATTAAAATGAAATAATACTAAAAGTATGATATTGAAATGTTTTAAAGATGTTGTATGAGCTTGTAATTGCACTTAAACTTAAGGGTGTAAATTGTAATTTACTCTTAAATTAAAGAACTTGGAAGTTCTTGGTTCTTTCTAAGGAAACATTTTAAGAAAACGAAAGTTCTTACGGGCATATATGGTTTATAGAGAAGCATTTTCAAACACTCATAACCCTTGTGGTGGAGTAGATTGGACCAAAAATCTCATGACGACAATTGTTGAATTAAAACAAAATAAATTATTCTGAAATTGTATTGGACGTTAATGTAGAATGGTAAAACAATATTACCTGAGGTGCTACAGCTATGAATCCATGTGAGGCTATGTGCTGGAGTAACTCCTTGTAGAAGTAGTTGCGGAGGTAGAAGCCGTGATGAAGCAAGATTACAGGGTAAGTGCCGGCTACCGTCGGTGTAACAATGAACAAGGGCTTTGGAGGTGCTGAAGAATCAAAGCAGGAAGACAGTGGTGTCTCCTCCGTGATGCATTCGAAGGGGCAATTTCCTTGATAAAAAACAGATGTAGTCGGTGCAGGCTGAGCAGCAGACTTATTTTTTTCCACAAGTGCCATGGGGCTCAATGCAAGTGAGTACTATGTAATGTGACCTTCGGTTCTTTTTAATAGTGAATCCAACGTTTGGCTGACAGCCAACTTGGGAGGATCAGTTTAGACTTGGCTGAAAAAAGTGGAAGAAAAGATAAGTTTGATTAAATGAAAAGAAAAGGACTTGAGTAACACCTGGAAAATGAAGGATTATAGTACCACTCCTGTCTTGAGTGAAAGGGTCCAAATCTATGTGGGGCTAATTAAGCCAAGGATTATAGTACTACTCCTGTCGCCTTGTGCGAGAGGCTGTGAGCTAGTTTCAACATATATTTTCCCATCCCGTAAAACCCCGTTTGGATTAAAGGGTTGGATTGTTGGAACTTGTGAGGGGCTTTTTAGTCCCATTAGTCACACGTCGTCCATTCCTTTTTCTAAAGCTCCTCTTTATAAGTGAGTTCCCTCACTTATGGTTTGAAAGAAATTGGGCCAAAGCCATGAACCTTGAGCCTTAGACTTGGAGGATTTGGGTGCATATATTAAATGTCAAAGATGGGCCTTGGGCTTGGATGGACAACAAACACAAGTATCGTTTTTACGTTTTTGATTTTTTGCATTCAATTTTCCTAAAGGATAAAACTGATCAAGTGAACAATTATGTCCGTTCTTAAAGATAAACATGAACAGCTTTAACTGCTCAATTACGCATTATATATATGGCAGTCAGATCAGAAACAAAACCATCAATTCCATAGCTTCCTTTTTCATCTATCACAGAGAAACAACACAACCAATTCGCCTAGAATCCAAGTTCGAGTGCAATAACTCGGATTAGATAGTTGTATCCTGCAAGATAGACGTCCATTGAACTACTGCACAAGTGTATGGGCGAATTTCTGTCTTAGGTGATTGCTTTTGCAAGCCTCTATCTTCAAAGATCAAGTCAGTGATTTGTAATTTATATGCAATTTCATTAAGTGTTTATATTTTGATATATTGTATATGTTTTCGAAATAAACTGTGCAAATTATTATATATTGTATAAGTGACATTTGATTGGTTCGAACATGGATTGCCCCATTGCGAGCTCTTGACCGTTGAGGTCGTTTGTCCCACGTCCACGTCAAAGAGGCATGCTTTGCCCAAAAAATAAAAAGAATTGAATTGAATTAGAATGGATAAGACACTATTCAAAATACTTTGAAGGAAAAAATGAAA